>SDVV010021237.1:0-13168 GCA_016164225.1 Gammarus roeselii
GTGAAGCGTGCTCCAAAAACTCGGTATACCGTC
This sequence comes from Gammarus roeselii, assembly GCA_016164225.1. Classification (NCBI taxonomy): domain Eukaryota; kingdom Metazoa; phylum Arthropoda; class Malacostraca; order Amphipoda; family Gammaridae; genus Gammarus; species Gammarus roeselii. The sequence continues at coordinate 34 of SDVV010021237.1, forward strand.
TTATCTTGCCTTGTTTCACTGCTCGCTGCGGTGAAGTGAGCTCCAAAAACTCGGTATACCGTCTTATCTTGCCTTGTTTCACTGCTCGCTGCGGTGAAGTGTGCTCCAAAAACTCGGTATACCGTCTTATCTTGCCTTGTATCAGTGCTCACTGCGGTGAAGTGTGCTCCAAAAACTCGGTATACCGTCTTATCTTGCCTTGTTTCACTCTACGCTGCGGTGAAGTGTGCTCCAAAAACTCGGTATACCGTCTTATCCTGTCTTGTTTCACTCCACGCTCCGGTAGAGTGTGCTCCAGAAACTCTTCATTCTTCCTGATCTTGCATAGTTTCACTTCACGCTGCGGTTGAGTGATGTGTCGGTTCAGTAGTGTATCAAGATCGATTATATGCCTCCCAACCCTTGCAGGGAGACATCTTAACACAAAGTGCTGTTTTGGACCATGATTAAAAAATATATGCCCGTCCGGGGTTATTCCCGTTCAAGAGTTTTCCAAATGCTAAGGCTACACCAAAAATGCATGGATTTCGATATTTCATCACACAAATTAAAGAACTGCACCATACACAGAGCCCCACGTCAGCATATATATTAAAGAACCGCAACATACACAGAGCCCCACGCCAGCATATATATTAAAGAACTGCACCATACACAGAGCCCCACGTCAGCATATATGTTTAGAACTGCACCATACACAGAGCCCCACGTCAGCATATATATTAAAGAACTGCACCACACACAGAGCCCCACATCAGCATATATGTTAAAGAACTGCACCATACACAGAGCCCCACGTCAGCATATATATTAAAGAACTGCATCATACACAGAGCCCCACGTCAGCATATATGTTTAGAACTGCACCATATACAGAGCCCCACGTCAGCATATATATTAAAGAACTGCACCACACACAGAGCCCCACATCAGCATATATGTTGAAGAACTGCACCATACACAGAGCCCCACGCCAGCATATATGTTTAGAACTGCACCATACACAGAGCCATACGTCAGCATATATGTTAAAGAACTGCACCATACACAGAGCCCTACGTCAGCATATATGTTGAAGAACTGCACCATACACAGAGCCCCATGTCATCATATATGTTTAAAACTGCACCATACAAAAAGCCACACGTCAGCAAGTATGTTTTTTCAGTCTTAGCTCTTAACCTGGTCATTTTCTATGTCCTGTTCATCACACCATGCGCCACAGATTTTCAAACTGCAACGGCTCTGTCTGTAATGATCAAGAATTCATAGTTCAAACTGACAAACAGCGCCATACAAGGAGCCCCACTTCCGCTCATCCTGCTTTTTTTTTCAAACTCGCGCTCCGAACGCATAAATTTTTGTCTTCTTTTTTTCTACGATTTTTGAAACTTAGCCATCCATATCTCAGGTCTTGCTTTTCACTGCTACGAGAGTCGTATTTCAAATTACTAAAGCGTCTACAGTAATGGATGGATTTCGGCGTTCAATGGCTCACGTTAAAGAACAGAACCCTGCGCAGAGCTGCACGTCGTGTTGTTCACAACTTCCGTGTTTCCAAAATCGCTCTCTGAAGTTAGCCAGCTGTTCTGTCCCGTAGTGTTTGAAAACACTAGCAGTAATCAGTATTTCATGCTTCGACATTTGTACGTGCAGCCCTTTTTCTTAGTTATCTCGTATACATGCTTTTGGAGTGCGTTTGGCACCCAGCTCTGGTGGTATACATCTAAAGCTCTAAGAGTTCTCGTATACATGCTTATGGAGTGCGTTTGGCACCCCGCTCTGGTGGTATACATCTAAAGCTCTAAGAGTCAATCGACCCTTTTCTCAATTGCTGTGATCCAGTATCTCCACGACGCGCTGACGTTTAATAAGAGCGATCCATGTTTGCGTGGACTAGCATTTGCTTCTGTATGATATATTTGTTACTCTCAACAAGTATGACTTGTAAGCGCTGGGGAAGAATTGCGATTCCTTGTATGTTGTCACTGGCGCATTATTTCAGGTCATTACTTACACCCATTATTATGAGTTTGTAGTCTTTTACTCCGAGTCAGAATTTTACCACACCTTGTAGGTGTTTTATCCACAAATCCTCCGCGAATTGTGTTTATGAGTAATTGTAAGCAAGCCCGAACACAATTGTGAACCTTGTGGTTTTGGGTCAGAATATGCTTGTAGATTCCACTTTGAATGCGTTACTTGAGTACATGTTTTTAACTGACGCGTAACCTAAATCCTTATATAATGAAATTTTATCCATGATATGATGTGTATGCTAGATTAAAAGTATATTATGTAGAACAGCAGAACACCACAAAGCATCTCGTAAATAAATGATTTCGATTTCATTTATTTTTTTGGTCATTTTTGATTCGGTTTTCAAGGGGGGGATTCGTCAAAATGAAAACCTCCTTCATTAACCCTTACTGTTCAGTATCTTATGGTGCAAATTAAATAACAGCGCCATAGGCAGAGCACCCACTCGGAAAGTGGTTTATGGAATTAAACTTAAATCCTAATTATCATGAATCGTTAACAAATCTTGCATTTATGTTTTCACGAGTTACAGACGTTGATGAGAGACACGATCGTTGCGCGGTCACGGACGATTCCTAGGTTTTGAAATACTTCTCGTATTGAAATGTAAATTTATTCTTAACAAAGTTTTCAAGTAAGTGTACCCAACTGATCAAAAATTTTAATCTCTTAATCTTTAGCGCACTTCTATGATCTTCGTGACAATGCGGAGTTGCAAATGCTCCCTAATTGGTCGACACAGTCCCAACTATTTTTATCATTTAGTTCTCCTAAAACTTGGAATTCGATTGCCTTAGATATAAGGACGGGTAGAGGTATAGGTACCCTCACACGTAAACTAAAATTATACCTGTTTGAACTTTACTTGCAGAAAGTCTTGATTGTAATTTACTTCCGCTATGCAATTTACCGTGTCAACTGTTTGTGATTCATCCGTTTCATTTTATAAATACCTTCATTCTATTTTTTTCCCGTTCCAATGCTCAACTTTCCAATCATCTTTTTCACGTAGAAATACCTTCATTTATTATACCCATTTATTTTGACTCGTTCATTTTTTTTGTGCATATGTAACATGTCCTGCTAACAATGCAGTTAGTTTCAAAATTGGTGTCATCGTTTGCAAAAACAATGTGTGAGTAATGTAATAGACAACCTCATGTCGGACATTTTCTACTCTCAATTTTATTAATTAAATATCAGTTGAAACAGTAAATTGTCATGATAAAAAGTAAATATCGGTGACCATTCTTACTTTGCTTAGTTTTCTTGAAATCAATGGTCCAATGCAACGCTTTTATCTGTCCCGATATATTTTAGAATGGTGAATAGAGAATGTCCTTCAACAATGTCCATGGGTTGGGATAATGTAGAGGTGAACTTGCTTCTCTTAGTTATAAATTAATATTAAATTCATCTCTATAGCAAATGTTGTAATCAGAACAGCTCACGCTGACCAAAACTTGCTCCGTATCAGCTGTGGATTCTGATATTCCGTAATTTCCTCTTCATGTCATCATACCTAAATAAATGTTCAATTTTTAAATCCTATGGCATTTTTAGAGCAAACGCCTTCAGCTTTATGAGGTATCCAGTGTGCATTACTAACGGCGCAATTCTACTAGTTTCCTGTCGTTGTCTTGTCCTCAGAGTGTTTTTTTATTTTATGTTGTTGTACCCTGATACTTCTGTGGAGGTGTGGCCCTTTAGCCTCGCATATTTGTTTATGTCCCTATGTTTTTGTCTCCTGTTCCCAGGCCGGCGCCGGGTCCAGCTCTGCTGCTCTGCGTGGCTCTCCTTGGGCTCGCAATTCGACGGTTATGGGTGGGCGACACAACGGCGTGGGTGTTGATAACTCCTTCTCTCCTGCCACCACTTCTGACACTTCTTCTTTCACCCCAGCCACCTCTGCCCCATCCCTCTCTCAAAGGACGTCTCTGAATCCTCCTCGCATTGATGCAACTGCTCCCCATCAAAGTCTTGGCTCTGTTCAGCAGGAGTCCCAGCATTTATCGGCTGATGACCACAAGGCGGCTACTCCTCGGTGGTTTAGAAACAATAATGAAGCCACTAGCGACCACCAGTCGAATGTCAATGCAAGTGGCGTGACCAGTTCGTCTCGTCCCCCACCCTTGTCATTGTCATCTTTCCCCGATGGAGGAGGCGCAAATGTAGGGGCAGGTAGGCACAGGCCCACCAGTTTGCACCTGCACACCAACCAAGATGGGCCACTTTTGAGAAAACTCCGAATAAACAGTCCAGTAGAGGCACTCCAGGAACGCTACTTCAACCAGATGGCTCCGTCGTCCAAAGTGTCGTCATCGCATCTGACTGGCGACGTCCATCATGTCCACGTTGAAGTGGATGGGGCAACGCGGAACAGCGACGAAGGTGCGCGCGGCGTGACAGCGACTGTAGGCGGGCCTTCCTCCTCCGTGTCAGGTGGAGGTAAAGCTCCTGTGGCCCCTGGTGCCAGCTCGCGCCAGTCTCAGGTAACTGGTGGCGGAGGCAACAACACCGGCGGAACCGCTGCAAAGCCCACGAGGCACAAGCGCGAGATAGTTGGTCAGCGCGAACACGGCACGGCTGCTTTCCCTCCCACATATCACCTCGGAGAACCAATCCCGCCTCCATCTCAGACACGGCCCACGTCATCTTCCCTTGACACCCCCGGCGGTGGTGGAGGTGCTAGCGACTCTCATCCCAAGAGCATCTCGGTGACAATTGAAAGAGTTGTAGGAAGTAGTGGTGGTAGTTGTTCAGTGAGTAGAGATACAAAGCTACCTGATGGCAGTGTGAAGGACAGTCTGTCCCGGGAGAGCAGTGGTACTCTGTGCGCAGGTGTTGTTAGTGCAGGTGAAAGTGTTGTCAGTGTACCGGCGCGTGGCCTCGAGGAGCCCCAAGAGGGGGCCTGGTCTGACTCACGCTCGCCCACAGGAGCGGGGGGCGGGGCCCCAGACGCCACCAGAGTACGCCCCCACCTTCCATCGGCTCGTTCTGCTGGCCTTGAAAAGGACCCAGAAGGAGTGCCGTCCGGGTTATGCCTATTGAATAATGAGGACGCATACTCAAGAGGGGACTCCAACAAGGACCCCAAGGCGATGGACTCTCCTCTGCTTGCTTCAAAGCATAGTGATTATGCTGCACCCTCTACTCGGTCTCTGGGTTCTCCCATCCTCCACCTCCTCGCAGACCATCGCCCCCACTCCTGGGCTCAGGAGACAGCTCCTGCGCCTGATCATCCTAAAACCGGTATAGCGCTGGATGCCGAGAGGATCATTGAGCAGACCCGCAAGCTGTCCTCAACCACTTTGAACAACCTTGATAGTCCAGCGCAAACCCTCTCTAAATCAGAGATATATAACAAGAAAAGGTTCAATTTCGAGTCGAGTGACATGTCACGAGCGTCTCCAGAATCTAATACGAGCATAGAAGACGATTCTCTTGAGGAAGAAAAAACTTCGAGTAATGAGGATACCTCCAAAGAAGAAGGCATTGTTCAAGGTCGGTTATCATTTCCCATTGAGAGGATAAGGCAGCCTGAGACGTCTCCAAGTCAGCGTGGCGTAAGCAAGGCGGAGCAAGAGCAAGTAGTTCCTGACGTCACGAGTTGGTCCCGCCCATTGGCAGCACATCAGACCAGAATACAGAGCGATGACGTCACGGCCGCTACAGTGGAGCGCCCTCGCCAGCCACTGCCTCAGTCCTCGCTCCGCCAGACGGTCAACGAGCCGCCGACATGCAGGCTTCACCAGTTTGCACACCCTGACATGGGCGGTGTCTTCTCTAAAGGTCGGACCAGGGGAGCTAGCCAGCCCCCTTCTCTATCCACAACTCCCTCCTCGACTATTGCCTCGCAGACTCCGCTTCGATCGCCGCGTCTCAGAGACAGAGCGACCGAAGAGCGTCCGATTCCTCCCTACGTGAGTCAAAAGTCTGAGCCTCCTCGCCGGTACAGCGGGTTCAGTCATGTCACCTCGGACAATGTCCGTCGAATGCGGGACGTGTGGGGATCACGCCAAGAGAAACCACCAGCACCACCTCCTCCGGCAGGCCTACCACCTGGCACCCCGCCACACACCCGCAAACAGACAGGAGCCTCTCGCACAGCCCCGTCCACCCCTCATTACGGTCAACCACCACCAGGGTCGCCATTCACTCCACGTCGAACGGTTAGCCCAACGACTCCTCAACGAAGTCCCAGTCCTGCTGCCCCGCGTAGAAAACCGACAGCGGTGCCCTCGGCCATCAGTGAACGGATGGAGAAGAGGGCTCCTAGCCCAATCCCAAGAGAGAAAAAGGCACCCAGCCCAAGTCCAAGAGAGAGAAGGGCTGCCAGCCCAAGCCCAAGAGATAAGAGGGCACCCAGCCCACACCCAAGAGAGAAAAAGGCTGCCAGCCCAAGCCCAAGAGAAAGGAGGGCAGTCAGCCCAAGCCCAAGAACTAGAGGCAGCAGTAGCCCAGCTGGAAAGCATTCTGTCAGTACGAGTGCTAGTCCATCTAGAGTACGTTCGCCGCAAAGTACGAATTTCAACAGCAATAACAACAGCACGCACGATTCGAGCGAGTACAGCCGCTACAGGAACCCGAGATCATCTTCTGCTAGTAGAGCCTCGTCTTCTCCAGAAAAATCTGAGAAGTCTCCAAGCCCCACGAAACCAGACCCGCGTCTTCCTCGAAATACGGGGACGCCTCCCACAACTCCCACCAGAAAGACATTCCCCTCACAACCTTACGGAGCATCGTCTGATAGAATCAACGGAAACACCTTCAATTACAACAAAACTCCCTCATCCCCTCGATCTTCCCCACGAACCTCCCCACCTCACACCAACACTAACGGATCCTCTCATCCTAAGTGCCGGTCTTCGCCTTCTAGGGATACAAAGCCCTCTTCCAAAAACTCCCCAGCCAGAGCCAAACCCCGAGCACCGTCCTCTCCCTCTACCACAACAGGTTCTACATCGTACCACCAATCGATCCCGGCTAACATTACACCTTCCCCTGCATCACACCATACTCCCACCTCCAAGACTAAGGCGAGCACTTCGTCACCTTCACCCAGAACGAGGACCTCTGGCTCATCTGAGGGTAAGACTGGTTCCTCGGATCACAAAACGGCGCCCTCGGCTCACAAAAGGATTTACAAGAGGTTCAGAGACGCAAGTCTTCGACCGGACAGCGAGACACTCTGCTTTGTTGAGCAGGACGACAGATATAAGGTAAGAGGGAAGCCAACAGTCTCAAGTCCTTCGATGAAAATGTCACAATTTGATCCTTCTATTGTAAACAATTCTTAAACATAATGCCATTTATCGTGTGTCGTTTTTGTTCCGTGTAATGATTCTTGATAGATGATTGCTATTACTATTTAGGTATTTTTCCTTCGTTGCTTGTATCCTACTTTGTGTTCATTCACTACACTTGAAGCCATTAGCCGTTGCCAATACGCAGCAGTTCAGGGCCTTTGTTCGTCGGCTTGCATCGTCCATTGCGAGATCTCAGGTTATCTTTCGTTAGTTTTCATTTGGTGTTCGTTCTTTTATCTTGTTCCTCGCAGTGACTTCGTACGAGCCTCCCTCGTCCCACCCCTGCCTACCCTCTCTTCTTCCCTCATCCCATCCCTGAACCCTCCCTCGTTCCGTTCCTGCCTACACTCATTTCGTCCGTCCCTCCCTTCCTCCTTCGGTCTCACCCTCCTTCCGTTCCATCCTTCTTCAGTCCTTCTTTCCTTCCGTCCCTCCCTCCTTCTGTTACTGATTCCTTCCTGTTCATTACTCCCTCGTTTTCTCCCTGCCTCCCTCGTTCTGTCTCTGCCTCCCTCGTTCTGTCCCTGCCTCCCTCGTTCTGTCCCTGCCTCCCTCGTTCTGTCCCTGCCTCCCTCGTTCTGTCCCTGCCTCCCTCGTTCTGTCCCTGCCTCCCTCGTTCTGTCCCTGCCTCCCTCGTTCTGTCCCTGCCTCCCTCGTTCTGTCCCTGCCTCCCTCGTTCTGTCCCTGCCTCTCTCCTTCTGTTCCTGCTCCTCCTTGAATCCCTGCCTTGGTTCTGTCCCTTGCCACCTCTTTAGCAGTCACCATTCCTATCTCCTCTCGTCGTTTGCTCCCTTCCATCCCTCCATCCATCCCGTGCTCCTTCCTTTCTCCCTCTTTTCGTACCTGGCCTCCCTCCAACCATCCCTTCATCCGTCCTTGCTTTACCTCGATCTCTCCCCCCTCCCTCTCCCCCACCTCCTCCTCCTAGCAGGTGTTGGCAAGGGTACTGTTTACGGCAGTCGGTCCCTAATGCTTGCTGTCGTTAAAGGGCCCGTGCAAAGCATCGGGCACTTGCCGATGATGAGTCCTCAGGGTCACTCAGTGATGGGAAACTTAATTATTGTAATGATGACGTAGGTCATCATTGTGATATCCGTGATATTATTGTGACTGTGATCCCATCATTGTGATTGTGATGTCATCATTGTGATAGCCGTGTCATTATTGTGATAATGATGCCATATTTGTGATAATTCGTCACCTGCTCGCTTCCACCCCTCCTCCCGTCTCCTGCCTCCCTCCGTGTATCCTTTCCTTCGTCCTTGCTCTACCTCCCTCTGATAGTAGAGACATATTTGAAATGAGGGAGACCAAGTGATGGGAGCGCGATAATTGTGATATTGGTGCCATTATTGTGAGGGCGTAATTGTGATGAGGTTCCTCCTCTAATGATAGTGTCGATAAATTTTTGTTGTTGCTCACTGTAGTTGTAGGTATCGACGGTGTCTGCGTAGTGCTAACAATATTAATAGTAAGTGCAATAGGCCCTGGAGGGACCTAAGTTCCAACAAGGGCTGAATTTGATGAACTCGGGGACCGTGAAACTGAAAGTGCTAACAGGATTCAAGTGAAAGCGAGAACTCAAGTTCTTGTTGCTGATGGTCGTGATTTTAGGACGCTATGTCCCGAGTGCCTTGTGTCACTGGGACTTGGTGCTTTGTGTCACTGGGCTTAGTGCATTGTGTTCTTGGGACTTAGTGCCTTGTGTCATTGAGATTTAGTGCCGTGTGTCACTGAGACTTGGTGCCTCTTGTCTTTATGATTTAGTGCCTTGTGTTACTGGTACTTAGTTCCCTGTGTCACTGGAACTTAGTGTCGAGCGTCACTGGGACTTAGTGCCTTGCGTCATTGGGACTTAGCGTCTTGTGTCACTGGGACTTAGTGCCTTGTGTCATTGAAACTTGGTGTCTTGCGTCATTGGGACTTGGTGCCTTGCGTTACTGGGACTTAGTGCCTTGTGTCACTGGGACTTAGTGCCTTGCGTCACTGGGACTTAGTGCCTTGCGTCACTGAAATTTGGTGCCTTGTCATTGATACTTAGTGCCTTGTGTTAGTGGGACTTAGTGCCTTGCGTCATTGGGACTTAGCGTCTTGTGTCACTGGGACTTAGTGCCTTGTGTCATTGAAACTTGGTGTCTTGCGTCATTGGAACTTAGTGCCTTGTGTTACTGGGACTTAGTGGCTTGCGTCATTGGGACTTAGCGTCTTGTGTTACTGGGATTTAGTGCCTTGCGTCATTGGAACTTAGTGCCTTGTGTTACTGGGACTTAGTGCCTTGTGTTACTGGGACTTAGTGGCTTGCGTCATTGGGACTTAGCGTCTTGTGTTACTGGGATTTAGTGCCTTGCGTCATTGGAACTTGCTATTTCATATAGTGACAACGAATGAAGATCATTATATTTATTTATAGCTTTGATTCTGTTACTTTTCCTCTATCATCTTGACCTAATAATAACCCCAACACTAATCGTCGTAACAAAATTGGATAACGATCATATTGAAAAGAAAATCTAACTACTTGTAACCAAATGGGCTCAAGAATTTTGTTACGGTATTTGGCTATGAATAACGTGACCACGGTATATAAGGAAATGTATCATGTTAAAATTCATATTAATGATGTAACACATAAAAAATCCATACTCATTTGTACACAATGAAAAAGTTATTTGTAGAAGCACTCATATGTTCTGTTTAGAGATAATGCTATACTACGTATCCGTATGAAGGGAAATGAACGGTTGTACGTGTTTGGTCTGTGTCTCGGCAGCAGATTGAACAGCGACGGCTGTTGTTTTGCTGTTCCACTGAACGAAATTGGTAAATGAGGCAACCTTACAGAAGCGAAGTGATTCATTTCCGACCAAAATATTAAGAAAGAGTGATTTGTGGAACCCTAATTTGATTTCGAACGACGATCGTCGGATACAGTCTGGAACCCAAATTTTTATTCAATGTAAACTTGAAGGCAAAAAATCTACAGTTGGTAATTCGTTTGTATTTTACCGCGGTGAATTTCCTCTTGCTACTAAACCTTCTCTAACGCTAACACTCTAGCATCAGAGAAGGTGTTTTAGCTTGACCGTCTCCTATCAGAGCACTACTGAACCTTCTCTAACGCTAACACACTAGCATGAGAAGGTGTGTTAGCTTGACCGTCTCCTATCACAGCACTACTAAACCTTCTCTAACGCTAACACCCTAGCATCAGAGAAGGTGTGTTAGCTTGACCGTCTCCTATCACAGCACTACTAAACCTTCTCTAACGCTAACACCCTAGCATGAGAGAAGGTGTGTTAGCTTGACCGTCTCCTATCACAGCACTACTGAACCTTCTCTAACGCTAACACCCTAGCATGAGAAGGTGTGTTAGCTTGACCGTCTCCTATCACAGCACTACTAAACCTTCTCTAACGCTAACACACTAGCATGAGAAGGCGTGTTAGCTTGACCGCCTCCCATCACAACACTACTGAACCCTCTCCATCACTAACACACTAGCATGAGAGAATGTGCGTTAGCTTCACCATCTCCTATCACAGCGGAAGTTTGTGCCCTGTGCTCCTGTCTTGCGAGTCTAATACACGAGTCTCTTCAGATCACCATGGCAGTGGGCAGCCGTTCTTTGTATTATCTTTGGCGTGCTGGTCGATGACTCGCACACTGTACTACCGCCTTCCGCATGCTCTTGCCCTCTTGCCCTGTAGCTTCAGAGGACAAGATACAGTATCGAAGAATCCGAGGATGGCTATGCTTGCCCTCGGTATGTCCTCTTGGTAGGGGGAGCAATGTATCTGAATTATCAGCTTTCAACATTGGCGTTGGGTGTAAAACCGCCTATCAGAACAGCCCTCTATTCCCTCTGAGCACCTGCTTCTGGTCCCTTGAGCACCTGCTTCTGGTCCCTTGAGCACCTGTTTCTTATCATCTGAGCATCTGTTCCTGGTCTCCTGAGCACCCGCGTGTTATCCTATGAATACCTGTTGTTTGCCACATGAGCGTCTGTTTCTCATCCCCGGCGCACTTCTTTCTTGTTTCTGCGCAGCTATTTTTGGCCTACAAGCACCTAATTCTTTATCTTGTCTCCTGAGCTTCTGCTTCTTGTCACCCGAACATCTGCTTACTGTCACCCGAAAAATTTCTTGTCACCACCAGAGAGCACCTGTTTAGTATCACCAGAGAACACCTATTTTTTATCACCAGAGAGCACCTATTTCTTATCACCAGAGAGCACCTATTTCTTATCACCAGAGAGCACCTATTTCTTATCACCAGAGAGGACCTATATATTATCACCAGAGAGCACCTATTTCTTATCACCAGAGAACACCTATTTCTTATCACCAGAGAGCACCTATTTCTTATCACCAGAGAGCACCTATATCTGGTCACCAGAGAGCACCAATTTCTTGTCTCCAGAGAGCACCTATTTCTTATCACCAGAGAGCACCTATACCTTGTCACCAGAGAGAACCTATTTCTTGTCTCCAGAGAGTACCTATTTCTTATCACCAGGGAGCACCTATATCTTGTCTCCAGAGAGCACCTATTTCTTGTCTCCAGAGAGCACATATTTCTTATCACTAGGGAACACCTATATCTTGTCTCCAGAGAGCACCTATTTCTTGTCTCCAGAGAGCACCTATTTCTTATCACCAGGGAGCACCTATATCTTGTCTCCAGAGAGCACCTATTTCTTATCACCAGAGAGCACCTATACCTTGTCACCAGAGAGCACCTATTTCTTGTCTCCAGAGAGCACCTATTTCTTGTCACCAGAGAGCACCTATTTCTTGTCTCCAGAGAGCACCTATTTCCTATCACCAGGGAGCACCTATATCTTGTCTCCAGAGAGCACCTATTTCTTGTCTCCAGAGAGCACCTATTTCTTATCACCAGGGAGCACCTATATCTTGTCTTCAGAGAGCACCTATTTCTTGTCTCCAGAGAGCACCTATACCTATTTCTTATCACCAGGGAGCACCTATATCATGTCTCCAGAGAGCATCTATTTCTTATCACCAGAGAGCACCTATATCTTGTCACCAGAGAGCACCTATTTCTTATCTCCAGAGAGCACCTATTTCTCGTCCCTAAAGAGCACCTATTTGATATCCACGGTGCACCGTCTTATTGTCCCCTCAGCACCTGTTTCACGTCCCCATTCTTCAATAGCCACGTGAGGTTGTTTTTTAGTTTTATTTACCCAAGTTCGCTCAACCGTCGCTTTATTGTGAGTCTAAATTCTGGCCATCATTGTGATGATTAACTGGTGTTATGCGATGTTCTTATTAGGTAACTAATATCCTATAAAGCATTCATACACGTGAACATGTTTACTATTTGAGTAGGAAGGATTTATTCACCGAACATCACTATTCATTTCAAGGCGGATTAGTGACAAAGTGGATGCTTGTCACCGCCACACCTACGTCGACCACTACTCTACCTTAACACGCCGCTTGGGCCTTAGAGGCACTGCTTGGACACTCGCTTGGCTTTAGAGGCACTGCTTGGACACTCGCTTGGGCCTTAGAGGCACTGCTTGGACACTCGCTTGGCCTTAGAGGCACTGCTTGGACACTCGCTTGGGCCTTAGAGGCACTGCTTGGACACTCGCTTGGCCTTAGAGGCACTGCTTGGACACTCGCTTGGCCTTAGAGGCACTGCTTGGACACTCGCTTGGCCTTAGAGGCACTGTTTGGACACTCGCTTGGGCCTTAGAGGCACTGCTTGGACACTCGCTTGGCCTTAGAGGCACTGTTTGGACACTCGCTTGGCCTTAG
>SDVV010021238.1:0-13168 GCA_016164225.1 Gammarus roeselii
TATATAATATGATGTAAGCCATTCAGGTCAAAAATTGATGGGCGGAAGTTGGCAGAAGCCGTGTAGAGCGTGGCGTAGTTGTTATGTACAGGACGCGTCCATCAAAGTGCGTAGCAAACCTCTTGAATTGACGCGGGAGACAACAGGGCAAGTATGGGCTCCCCGATGGAATCCCATGGGAGGCACGCTTTCGGTCAGACCCGGGAGGTAATGGGTAGCTGTGAGAAGTAATTGGAGAGTATCTTTATATCGTGCATGTGTTAATAAGGATTTAGTAGTTTGATTAAGGTATTGCACGTGTAGAGATGATGGGACACCTCGGGTAGTATCTAAAAACTGAATATGACCGACTCCTGTATGTACTACCTCATACTATGACAATGACTCGGTGGGAGGTTGATGGATTTGTGTGGAGAAATAGAACATATAATTGCAGAGCTTAAAGAAATTACTGTCTGAATCACTTACCTTCCGTCATCCACACCTTGGCACCAAGAATATTTCATGCCATATCTTCTGTCCAGATATGATAACTGTCAGCATCCAGTTTAAGTTGCTGTACACTGTACATTTAATATACACCGTACCTTTAATGGTGAGCGACGTTTTTCAACACAGGCCTCCTTTGCATAGATTTTCCTTTAAAAAATGTTACCATTACTCCTGGATCCATGATAGCCGCTGTGTCGAGGAGCCTGCAGCCTCGCTGTCGTGCGGCTCTGTGACTGTAACCCAGGTCATACCCCTTTCGCACTCTGCCTGCCGGAGAAGTCCCACACTGCTACGCGCCCCAAGGGGGAGCCTATGATGACACACGTTGAGGCTCTGGTGGAAATGAGGCTCAAATCAAAGCCCACACTGCTGTCTCTGCCGACGGAATTCGTTACTCCTCTTGAAACAATGGCACCGGGCGGGCTCCTTGATGCTAGGCCGGTCGCTGCTTGTGTCGAGACGCCTCTTTAACACCATGTTATCAAAACCAACCACGTTTACGCTGTTCAGTTTTCACACGAAAGCGTGTAGGGTCAGAAGCTGTTCCACCCGGTAAATTTTACACCCGCAAATACCAGAAAGTAATTGATACGACGGGGAACGTTTACGATCCACAGCTATAGACTGCAATGGCGAGCATTTGCGGAATTGTGTTTCGGCCCAAATCCCGGCACACCAGTTGCACGCAACTCAAGAATATTCCTGAACCTTCGACATCAACAGCACAGATTTTCAATGAAATTCACGTCTCCACTCTCTACCCACGTCGACAATTGGAAATATAGAGACAAGTTTGGTGCTCTCGTTATTTCGACCTTGTGGTGTTTCTGAGCAGTATACATAACAAGCTCCGACAGCAGCTCATCACGAGATTCATAGCTACGCGGTCCAGTTAAATTACAGAAATTTTCATTTCTAAGTAAGATGAAGACTCAGACAAAACAAATCCCCGCCTCCAATCATTTAATACTTCAAGAGTAATATGTACGCACGCTAGTGCGCACAGGTAGCATCGTCGAGACCGGTACGAGGTTTACGGCTACAAGGACAGAGTCTGCTCCGACAGCAACGCATCACAGTATATTTAATTTATTTGAGCAAGATAGACGAAAAGAAACCCCACGCCTCCAAACCCCTAGAACTTCAAGAGTAATATGTACGCACGCTAGTGCGTACAGGCAGCATCGTCGAGTCCGGTACAAGTTTAACGGCTACACGAACAAAGTCAGCTCTGGCAGCAGCGCAATACAATGTTTACAACTACACGGCCTAGTTTGATTACATTACAATATATTTATTCAGGGAAATAAAGACTCGGACAAAACGAATACCCACCTCCACCCCCTCAGAACCTCAATAAGCACTATGAACGCACGCTAGTGCGCACAAGTAGTATCGTCGAAATTGGTACAAGGTCCACGGCCTCACGAATCAGATCAACTCCAACCGCAATGCATCACAAGGGTAATAGTTGCGCGGCAAAGGTCAACCACAGACATTACATATGGTCCGCACACGCGCGAACGAGCACAGAGTAAAAAATCGCTTATCCACAAAATCACAAACAGAAGCTCTCACACAAGTATACTAGCATTATTTTACGAGATGGAATTATGGAATGTGAAGAGAAAAGAAAGGGCACGTTCATCATGGTCTAAAAACTGCTCAGATTATTATCATCGCACTTTTTGTTTAAGGGGATATGGTAAGGGGGGTTGGGGGCAGAGGTCCCTTGGGTGCCAAAAGAACCCGATGAGCCCCGAAGGATCACCCAAGTCCCACGGGTCCCCCGAGCTCTCCTGATCCATTGAGTCCCCTCGTCTCAACTCATCTCGGATTTTCTCAAATTATTTCGGCCAGTCTCGACTCGTCCCGATCAACTCGACTCGTCTCAACATGTTTCGACTGATTTCGACGCACCTCGACCAGCCTCGGCGCGGCTCTTTCTCTCTGCGTCAGCAATGCTGTGGACTGAAATAACTAATTTCTCTACTCAAGCACTCCACATATACACATTCCTCTGTGTATTTTTTACAGCGTAGGGAGGGGGTAGCAGAGGTTCCAGGATTTAGAGAGGCATCAAGAGGGTCCCACAGTTTCTCAAGAGGGTCCCACAAGGTCTCAAGGGTGTCCAAAAAGGCCCTAAAAGAGTCCAAGTGGATCCCCTCAAATCCTCCTGGTTTTCCGAGTCCCCCAGGTTCCCTAAACCCTGAGTCCTCAGAGTCCCGCGGGTCTCACGAGTGCCCCCCATTCCCTGGGTCACCTAGTCTCATCCCACCTCGATAAATTATAAACTATAAAAAAAATTATCATCGTGAAAAAAGGGCAGAAATAAAAATTAGAGCACACGAAATAAGAAAGAATAAAATACTAAAATAAAGTGTTAATGATCTATAAAATGAATAATCATCCATCCGCCCCAAGGTCAATAAATAAATTCTTGCAATGTTGCTTTTCATCAAGTGCGTCACAAATATTTCCGGTGAAATTGGTAAAAGCATCAACGGGGGAAACTGTCTCTAAAAAGCCAAATTGATTTCAGAGAATCGGTCCTTGAATATTCGTTTACAAAAATGACGAGTCAAGTTGCCATCCATCCCTCAAAAAACATGCTCAATGGTGGAAGCACCGAAACCGGACTATAATTCGAAGTTATTTGTGGGTCCCCGGATTTATAACTGGAGTAATTTGTGCACATTTAAGGATATCAGGGAGGACCTCTTTCGAGAGAATTAATAATAAGATTTTCAAGCGGATTTACTATTTCATGAATAGCCGGAATAGATTTTGACCGGCAAAAGAATTTTGGTATTGTCGGTTACAAAAATAGAGACCTTATTTTTAATTTCGCGTTATGTATATACTTCGTTTAAATCAAATGGTATGTAGTTACGAGAGTTTTATGGTTGTATGTTCACAGCTAAACGTCTGGAGGAAATGCATACATGGAAATCCATACCATACAACATTCAATCTCGGTGCAGAGATGTCGTAAACAAAACGCGTATTTAAAAATAAGGTTTCTATCTTTGTAACCGATAGTACATTCATCACGTGTGACAGGTTAGACAAAAAAAATAGAATTTTGATTATTTCCATCAATATTGTTTAGCGGGGACTCGTTAGTATATGTAGAAGCCGTCAACCTAGATCTTTAGCAATGTTTGCATAAAACGATTACAATGATTGTCCCTGTCCAAATCATCAACTGTTTCTAATCCATCACACAATCATTTGTCGAACGATTTACCACCTTGAATTCTGCTACAAAAACATCTTAAGACTAAAAATTTTCCTAATATCGCCAAGGCATTTCAATGAAGAATTTTTCTAATATGAAATTTAACATTTTTTTTTTGGAGAGCCAAGGTAATTAATTGTTATAAATTGTTATTTGTTTCTGATATCAAACGCAATTCGATCAATTTAAAGTGCTGTATTTATCATCACTCGACTTGATACTGTCAGGGAACGATCGATGTTACTTCTCTCGTTCTCCACCACAAAATTCAGTCATTACTTAGCCACATGAACACTATGTATATGAGTATAAATTTGAAACGACATTGAAAAATTAACAAATGGCCTTTTATAATAAAGTTTATATGCTATCATATTTTTGCTATTGGACGTTTAGCTAGCATTCGCTCTTTTTGATTAGATATAAAATGTCGTGCGTTATTCCATGTCAGAAAATTAATTAAGATATCTCGTCACTCAGTAAGGTTCACGACTGAACTAAAGACCTGAATCATTTCGAATACGGGAAAACTTCCTCTCCAACCGCGTTGGAACGGAAATTCGTGCAGAGATTTAACATCAGAGGAAGAGAGAACGACAAATATTGGCCAAATCTTCTCAATAACGTCTACAAAAATTTAAAGGAAATTAAATTTCAAAGGTGCAGCCCCAACGACAGAAGATTTTCTAAATAACTCGTTTCACTTGCTGAAGTAAAGCAAATTTTATAAAATTCCTCGTGCGCAACTGAAAATGAAGCAGTACACATTCCACAACTGTTAAGAGCTTCGCAAGTCTCATACAAATGAAATTTTGTGTTTTTGTTCCTGGGTATCAGATTCTAACATCGATCAACAAACTGTTTTTTGTGGACAAGAATTGGTTTATGCTTAGGCCACATCTTAATTATTAGAATTCATAGTTCTGGGGCGTCGCCAACCCTCGTCAAAAGGAAGATTGTGCGAAGCAAGGGGGAGAGAAGGTATTGTGTGGGGTTGGCATCAAAAACGGGTGAGTTATGCCTATTCATTGGTTTGCAGATGGAGTTTACGAGTGTTTACAAGTGTAAGATACAACAACAGTCCTTTTGGCCCAAACTGTGTTGTCTTCTAACTGTAGAAATATTAGTTCTGAAATCGAACGTCTATGAGAGCATCATATTTCTGCGCAATTACTGTAATTAAAGATCAAGAAAGGGAGTAGCTGTAATAAAAAATAGCATTTAACTATGATAATCGAAACAACTCAAATCAGTACTTGAACAAGCCACCTACCCACGATCTTGATTTCAGGTATTCTAAGTTTTATTCATCGTTAAAACAATGCTGGCTAGGATCATCGCTGGGCACAGTTATGCAACGAGCAGGTACAGTACCGGGCACCTTTTTAACCGCGCTATTGCCAATACCGGACACCAGTTAAACCGTACGGGTGTCAATGCCGGACACATTTTTAACGAATATGCTGGTGCTCGTGCCACAGCTGGACGCTATTTAGCGGCGCTTTCGGTAGAATTTGTCAAGCCGTGACTTGAACGTTTTGATTGTATTGCTATTTATCACATCAATGGAGTTTGTTCCATTTCTCAACAACTCTACCCGTGAAGGAATTGAGTGTGATGTCGAGTTAAAAACTCTCACAAGCGATTTTGTATCCATTATTGAGGTTCACTCCGTTCGCACCTAGAGTGAAAAGGATCACTCGGTAGACGTTTTCCCACCGCTGACTCGACGCTTCTCTATAGCGAATAAAGGTTGAGTTCGGGAGCCCAGCGTTTGCGCTAAAATTATTCCCGCACACGCGCACTCTCGCCACTTCACTTCACATCACTGTCATGACCGGACACCGTCATAACCGCTAAAAATCTTTCATCCCACGTGCTTTCTACCTAACGATGATTCAGCCCACACGCATTTTCCACCACTTCAAAATCTGCCACTGTCATTACACCGAAACAGGCGTACCAACCTAACAGTTATCACTTTAATGAAACTTCAATAAAAAAACGCTAAAAAACGGTATCACGTACCCTACAAAAATACGTATGTTTGCCCCGTGGGTTAGAAATACGTACCTTTGCCCCGTGGGTTAGAAATACGACCCTAGGTTAGGTTGGGCAGGAAAAGTTTCATTTAAGTGATAACCGATAAAATGGTACGACTGGTGGCTGATTCTGACGTGAGCTGAAACAGATTTTGCCAGAATGTCACTGGCAGATATGACAGTGGCTGGTGTGGAACGCTATGAATGTTCGCTGTTAAAAAATGGTACCGTAGGTAGGTAGTCGGAACAACTTGCGGCTGATAAGGCAGTTGGCGGAGATGATAGGGGTTGATCTGACGTTAGCAATAAAAGAATTTAGCGCCAGGGATAGCAACCCGTTGAGTTCGCGTAGCCTGCCTTCGTACGATTTGTTGCGCAGCGCAGGGATAAGTTTGGTGGCTCTACGTTAAACCGTCACTGATATAATGACGTATTTGCTAAGATATGAAGAACAGAATTGGATGGAATACTCAAAGTGCGGTTTAACAAATGCGTTGTATAACTTAAAAATACTGTGTCTGCTCATGAACGAAATAATGCGGGATATCAACCCTAACATTTTATTGCCATTGGATTGTCTGTTAATTGACAAACTTATCTTAAACTACTGAAATTACACTTTGGCTTTAAGTGAAGTCGACTACAAATCGCCAGCAGTACTATCATCATAAGGATGGTACCCCACGTGATTGTTAGCGAGCACGTTTGAATTTTATGAACAACATTTTTCAATCAGACTAATCAGCAGCAGTACAGACTTTCCATGGCCTGCCCATGCCGCAGATCTGCGCCTCTTGGACTATTGTTTCTGGATAGAAAAGTTTTTCTTCAAAAGCATAGGTGCATTCTAGACCGTACGAGAATTATTGATGGAGCTGCCCAACGCCTAACCAACAAAGTAGGTTCTGAAAAATCGAAGAACCATTTGTCTCTATATTAATACGTTTAGTTACATTAACGGGAGACTGATTGCGGAAAGCATATTCAATTCGTTCTTCCGGTTCTATCGATATATTTATTTGGATGAATGTGGGGCAGTGGCCAGTGATATTCAAATAAAATATCTCAGTACTGTATATGCACAGCGAGTTGGCCCAAATATGGTTCAGAGGTGACTTAATATTCAGATTGTTCATTTGAAGAAAATGGGTGGGCTTTGTGAATGAGGGTATGAAGACTATGTCACGTGCTACTTATACCTAGATATGTCTCGTGCTGCGTATACCTAGATAAGTTACGTGCCGCATATACCTAGATATGTCACGTGCCGCATAAACCTAGTTATGTCACGTGCTGCATTTACCTACATATGTCACGTGCCGCATATACCTGGTTAAGTCACGTGCTGCATTTACCTAGATATGTCACGTGTTGCATATACCTAGGCATGTTACGTGCCGCATATACCTAAAAATGTCACGTGCTGCATATATGTAGATGTCACGTGCTGCATATATCTAGATATGTCACATGCTACTTATACCTAGATATGTCACGTGCTGCATATACCTAGATATGTCACTTGCGGCATATACCTAGATATGTCACGGACTGCATTTACCTAGATATGTCACGTGCTGCTCATGTCTAAATGTCACGTGCTGCATTTCCTAGATATGTCACGTGCTGCATTAAAAATGGATATTCTAATTTATCTAGAAATTATTCAATTCTATTGAAAATCAAAAACCCACCGCCTGTACCCCCATTTCTGACCCTATAACATGCGTCATAACCCTGAACAGAGCAGGAGCATGCACTAGTCTCTTTGAGTCACGTCTCTGTAAGACTACTTGTATCTGGCTGCCTCTAAAGGGACTGCAGCATCATACTGAACAAATCAATATGTGTGTGCATCGAAGCTGCAAATGTTGAAAATATTGCCAGTCAAACATGATTTACGAGGTTGTTGAACATTGAATCCGTCTGTTCTATAATCATTTGATACTATATGATGACTATTAGATGCAAAAATGCCATAAACAAACCAATTGGGGTCAAGGGCAATCAAATTCAAAATCTGTTTTAACAAGCAGACATGGTTGTCATGTTGACAAGATTACCTAACACAAGGTAGGTAGATAGATTAAGAGTTCCAAGTACCTAACACAAGGGTAATTAAAGGGTTCTTCACTAATGCAAATTCACACAAACATACAACACAAAGTTTGCAGGTACAGTAGCAAATAAAATTCGTTTATGGTTAGTCTACAACTGAAGAAAACCAATCCGACTTTTCCTACATGGTATTTGACTTCATGTGGAAGTTTCTGTCGTTATTATAACTGGGCAAAACATCTTAATGAATAATATTGATTAAATTTTCGATGAGTTCAAATTTAGAGCGGAATATGATCATTTGAGATTTTTTTTCAAATAGTCAATCTTAACCGAAATTTCTTTTGCTACTGTACATCAAAATATGCCAGAAAAGCACCTAATAATCTGCTCAGAAACACCACAAGGTCGAAATAACGAAAGCACCAAACTTGTCTCTAGATTTCCAATTGTCGACGTCGGTAAATAGTGGAGACGTGGATTTCATTGAAAATCTGTGCTGTTGATGTCGAAGGTTCAGGAATATTCTTCAGATGCGTGCAACTGGTGTGTCGGGATTTGGGGACGAAACACAATTCCACGAATACTCGCCATTGCAGTCTATCAGCTGTGGATCGTAAACGTTTCCCGTCGTATCAATTACTTTCTGATATTTTCGAGTGTAAAATTTATTGGGTGGAACAGTTTTGACCCTATACGCTTTCGTGTGAAAACTGAACAGCGTAAACGTGGTCGGTTTTATAAACATGGTGTTAAAGAGGCGTCTCGACACAAGCAGCGACCGGCCTAGCATCAAGGAGCACGCCCGGTGCCATTGTTTCAAGAGGAGTAACGAATTCCGTCGGCAGAGACAGCAGTGTGGGCTTTGATTTGAGCCTCGTTTCCACCAGAGCCTCAACGTGTGTCATCATAGGCTCCCCCGTAGGGCGCGTAGCAGTGTGGGACTTCTCCGGCAGGCAGAGTGCGAAAGGGGTATGACCTGGGTTACAGTCACAGAGCCGCACGACAGCGAGGCTGCAGGCTCCTCGACACAGCGGCTATCATGGATCCAGGAGTAATGGTAACATTTTTAAAGGAAAATCTATGCAAAGGAGGCCAGTGTAGAAAAACGTCGCTCATTATAAAAGGTACGGTGTATATTAAACTGGATGCTGACAGTTATCATATCAGGACAGAAGATATGGCACGAAATATTCTTGGTGCCAAGGTGTGGATGACGGAAGGTAAAAGATTCGGACAGTAATTTCTTTAAACTGATCAGACAAACAACATAAGACGCAAAGATCTAAGATACAGCAGGTAAACCTTTTAGTGGGTAAACAAAAATATGTCACCACTGTCTGAAAAGATATGCCTAAGCAATCCACCTCAATTAAACAGGTAACAATGAGGGATTATTGAATAGTTTTTGCTAATTTTTGTCTCCTAATTATGAAGATAGTGTCAATCATGGAAATCAAAATAGGGTTGAAGATTACCGTATAGCGTCGCTCTCTTAATTAAGAAGTGTATCGTTCCGATACACACGACTTGTGAACGAAGAACTTGCGAATAGAAAGTTTACAGCACTCTGATTGAGCTTGTCCTATCAAAGCAATTTGTTCCGTCATGACAATTTGTTCAGTCTTGGCAATTTGTCCCGTCGTGGCAATTTGTTTTGTCGTGGCAATTTTTCCCATCGTGATATTTCGTCCCGTCGTGACAATTTGTCCCGTCGGGGCAATTTGTCCCGCTATGGCAATTTGTCCCTTCATGACAATTTGTCCCGCCGTGGCAATTTGTCCCGTCGTGGCGTTTTGTCCCATCGCGATAATTTGTCCCGTCGTGGAAATTTGTCCCGTCGTGCCAATTCGTCCCGTCGTGACAATGTGTCCCGTCGTGACCACTTGTCCCGTCGTAGCTATTTGTCCCGTCGTGACAATTTCTTCCGTCATGCAATTTGTCTCGTCTGGACAATTTCTCCCGTCGTGACAATTTGTTAAGTCGTAACAATTTGTCCGGTCGTGACGAATTGTCCCGTCGTGAAAATTTGTCCCGCTGTGACAAATGGTCCCGCTGTAACAATTGGTCCCGTCGTGACAATTCATCCCGTATTGATAATTTGTCCCGTCGTGACAATTTGTCCTGTCGTGACAATTTATCTTGTCGTGACATTTGGTTCCGTCATGACAATTTGTTCCGTCGTGACAATTTGTCCCGCCGTGACAATTTGTCCCGCCGTGACAATTTGTCCCGTCGTGCCAATGTCCCGTCGTGACAATTTGTCCCGTCGTGACCATTTGTCCGGTTGGGACGAATTGCCCCGTCGTGAAAATTTGTCCCGCTGTGACAATTTGTCCCGCTGTGACAATTGGTCCCGCTGTGACAATTGGTCCCGTCATGGCAATTTGTCCCGTCGTGCCAAGTTGTCCCGTCGTGCCAAGTTGTCCCGTTGTGCCAATTTCTCACGTCGTGACAATTTGTCCCGTCGTGACAATTTCTCCCGTCGTGACAATTTGTTATGTCGTGATAATTTTTGCCGTCGTGACAATTTTCCCCGAGGTGACAATTTGTTCCGTCGTGACAACTTCTCACGTCGTGACAATTTATCCCTTTGTGACATTTTGTTCCGTCGTGGCAATATGTTCCATCGTGACAATTTGTTCCGTCGTCGCGATTTGTCCCGTCGTAACAAATTGCCCCGTTGCGACAATCTGTCCCGTTGTGACAATCGGTCCTGTCGGGACAATTTGTCCCGTCGTGACAATTTGTCCCGTTGTGGCAATTTGTTCCCTTCTGGCAATTTTTTCCGTCGTGGCAATTTGTTTCTTCGTGGCAAATTGTTCCGTCGTGGCAATTCGTTCCGTCGTGGTCGTTTAGATGTTCGTCTTCGTCGAGTGTCTGCCGTATGAAGCAGCTGGACAAAGAACGGCGGGTCAAAGGCCTCATGTATAGGGCCTTGGAGGCAATTGCTCCTAGATTAATATTTTCAAACGTAAAAATAATACAATGTATCTTGGTTACAATGGAATATGCTGTAAAGATTTGCTTCATTAAGGCAGATGGTGTTGCCAGTGGTATAGTTTGATGCAATGGAAACGAATAATGTATTACCTGTTGGTACGTTCAAAATTGTTTTACTAAGTAAAGGAAGAAATGCCAGGGTCGGAGAGATTGGCAAGGGTCAGATGAACATACAAGTGTGAAAGATACACACCCGGATCCAAGTGATACACGGAATGCTGATACGCATGCAACTTTTATGAGAAAAGATTCATGATGTTCGAATAGTTATTTGTCGTGATTGGGATTGAGGTGAGGGGATCAGTGTATAATGTTTTCGTAGTTAACTTGACGGGCATGATAGGGATGCATGATTATTCGACCAAATATCCGACCAAATATCACTTTGAATTAGTACCACTTTGTAGAGAGCCATAATTATTCAACATTTGTGTGCATTTATAAATGCAGTCATATGAAAATGCCAGTTTGTATACACTAGTCCTAACCATGAAATTTCCACGGATACTGATGTATACAATATAGTGAATTTGATGTGATGAAAGGATAAGACTTATTCTCTATCGGTGAGTTCGAGCTGAGCTTATTATAGTGTGTATGTGATAGGTTTGATTATTATTATAGTGTGTATGTGATTGGTTGGATTATTATTATAGTGTGTATGTGATAGGTTGGATTATTATTATAGTGTGTATGTGATAGGTTGGATCATTATTATAATGTGTATGTGATAGGTTGGATTATAATTATAGTGTGCATGTGATAGGTTGAATTATTATTATAGTGTGTATGTGATAGGTTGGATTATTATTATAGTGTGTATATGATATGTTGGATTATTAGTATAGTGTGTATGTGATAGGTTGGATTATTATTATAGTGTGTATGTGATAGGTTGGATTATTATTATAGTGTGTATGTGATAGGTTGGATTGTTATTATAGTGTATATGATATGTTGGATTAATATTATAGTGTGTATGTGATAGGTTGGATTGTTATTATAGTGTGCATGTGATAGGTTGGATTATTATTATAGTGTGTATGTGATGGGTTGAATTATTATTCTAGTGTGTATATGATAGGTTAGATTATTATTATACCGTGTATATGATAGGTTGGATTATTATTATAGTGTGTATGTAATAGGTTGGATTATTATTATAGTGTACACGTGATAGGTTGGTTTTTTATAATAGTGTGTATGTGATAGGTTGGATTATTATTATAGTGTGTATGTGATAGTTTGGATTATTATTATAGTGTTTATGATACGTTGGATTATTATTATAGTGTGTATGTGATAGGTTGGATTGTTATTATAGTGTGCATGTGATAGGTTGGATTATTATTATAGTGTGTATGTGATGGGTTGGATTATTATTATAGTGTGTATATGATAAGTTAGATTATTATTATAGTGTGCACGTGATAGGTTGGATTATTATTATAGTGTGCATGTGAAAGGTTGGATTATTATTAAAGTGTGCATGTGATAGGTTGGATTATTATTATAGTGTGTATGTGATGGGTGGGATTATTATTATAGTGTGTATATGATGGGTTGGATTATTATTATGGTGTGAATGTGATAGGTTGGATTATTATTAGAGTGTGCATGTGATAGGTTGGATTATAATTATAGTGTGTATGTGATAGGTTGGATTATTTCATCGCACAGAATTGTAAAGAAAAAACTGGCCTTTCTCACGTCATGCTGGATAAGCGACATACATAAACACAGTTCGGAGAGTTAAATTTGTCAACGAGACATTTTCAAAATTTCAGACAAATGCTAGGTTCTTTAACTACTTAACGGCCTAAGAGAAACATTCATATAGGTCAGGATTGGACGCAAACTAAATAAAGATGAAATGTAAGTAGCGACATGGAAAGGTCAGATTTCAATATATGGGTGAGAATTACTTACTAAGATGCTCATATATGGATCGGAAAGATACACGGGATGAAGACACGTCTGCAATTACATGAGTTGCATTGGGCTATTTCGAGTCATTTGACGGGATCGTGATCGCAGCAGGGTGGTCAGATCGTGATCGCAGCAGGGTGGTCAGATCGTGATCGCAGCAGGGTGGTCAGATCGTGATTGCAGCAGGGTGGTCAGATCGTGATTGCAGCAGGGTGGTCAGATCGTGATTGCAGCAGGGTAGTCAGATCGTGATTGCAGCAGGGTGGTCAGCTCGTGATCGCAGCAGGGTGGTCAGATCGTGATTGCAGTAGGGTGGTCAGCTCGTGATCGCAGCAGGGTGGTCAGATCGTGATTGCAGTAGGGTGGTCAGATCGTGATTGCAGCAGGGTGGTCAGATCGTGAT
>SDVV010021239.1:0-13168 GCA_016164225.1 Gammarus roeselii
ATATGTATATATACATGTTTGTTTGTTCATGTTTCACTATTCTGCTGTTTGTTTTTTCGACATTAGAATTTAACTTCACGACACGAAATCTCCGATCGACATCATTTATCTTGACTTTCAAAAGGCCTTTGATGATGTTCCTCACACACGCTCAGTTAGTGAATTACACAGCATCTGTCTTCGATAACTATATAAAATGCTGGCTCATGGACAGACGGCAGCGAGTCGTACTTGACGGATTGGGGTCAAGTAACAAGCGGCTTGCCTCAGGGGTCTGTGTTAGATCCAGTTCTATTCATAACATTCATAAACGGTCGAAGTTTGGACGATTATGAAGGGTAAGGAAAACGTCGAGTGAGCTAGTATTTTCACTTAAGATGCGAATAGACTGACCACGAATACTGGATCCAAAAAATTGGCAAGCGCTTCAAACTCAATTTCAAGCGTAATTTCTCCACGTACAGGATTGTCGACGCGGAAGTTGTGAACAGCGATACAATCGAATCGTTCAAGACACGGCTCAAGAAATTCAACCAAAATCTCTGCTAAATAGCCTACATCTATAGCACTTTCACCAGTATATTCGTGAAAATGGTGTCCGGCATTGACACCCGTATGATTAAATTAGCATCCGGCATTGGCCCTAGCACAGTCATAAGTTGTCCGGCATGGGGACCTGCTTGTTGCAAAACTATGTCCTGCAATGACACCGGTCAGCATTGGTTTAACGAGGAATAAAACTGTGACAATCTCAAACCAACACCGTGGGTCGGTGGCTTTCTCTCCAGGTGCTGATTTGAGTTGTTGTTGTTATCTTAGACCTTCTACTTTAGAACTTATCTTCTTGCTATCAAAAGGCAACACATTTTGAGCCAACAGGCCTGCTGTTGCCTTCTTACACTTGTAAATACTTGTAAACGCTTGACAACAGCCTCCCTAACCACATTCCTAGAAATCAGCATAAAATCCATCAGTGCGAGCTCTACAACACCGCAACATGGGCAATCCTCACCATGCATTTGTGGATATCTCGTTTCTTGAACAAGCAGTTAACATCCACCAGCTCCTGCTCCGTGCACAAGCCCATCAGGTTCTTTCCACTAACAAGTGTACCGGCAATACTATTCCTCACTACCACATTTTCCACCACTTTATCTCCAATTCTCGAGTTTTTGTCACCAAGCACAACCACGATGTATTGACCTCCAAAAACTCTCATATACACTTACTCAGGTCAGTCCAAAGTTGCTCCCTCTGTTCCTTACTTTTCTCGCTACTAGGTTCTTAAGCCCTCACCAACGCCTATCTTCCTATACCTAACTTAGCGATCACTAAATCAATCTTGAAGACACCTCATTTTACTCGGTAACGCCTCTAGCCAACGTATCACTCATATCAACACCACACCTTCTCCTGCCCAACCTTGATTCACGTCCGACTTTCTTTTTCACTTGGCACGTCAACCTCACATTTGCGCTTACCTTTCAACTCCGTCTCACTCAGCGCCTACACATCAAACTTTTTCCTCACAAACATCTCGCCAATATCTCTTCTGATAAATTAAAAGCCGTAATAAGATTTCGAAATATTCTCTATAAGCGCAAATTTTCAATCTCTTTTAGAGATTCTCAACATGCGTTACAGATAAAAACTAGAAATATACCTGGAACTGCAGAGACGAATGAGATACATTAAAAAAGCTTAGTAAGCTATGAAGAGAACAGAACAACTACATCAATGGACCAGAGGGGGCAAGTAATTGAGTATGCGAGGATTATTTGAGAATATTATCGATTTTGTTGCAGAGTAGACTGAACAATCACCAGGCATGAGATTGAAATTAGGCAACTGTTTGATATGAGCAGATTCCACTAGAAGGCGACGTTTTTTTTTAATGAGAACTGTAGACTATTATAGATGAATTCTAGTTGGTGTTATGATTGTGGGTCCTTATGTGATTAAACACTGCGCTTGACTCTTTGGCAGACCTAACGTAACCGTGGTGTTCTTCAATGCGAACGGCCACACGGGATGACATCGACACCACCAACTCCACTGTCGTCAGACCTTGGCTTCGTCCTAGCTAACTGTGATCGAATGGTGCTATTTGTCTCATAAACAACATCTATATTATTTAGTTTCAAAACAGGGTCAATGTTATCCGAAGAAAATTTATTAAAATGTAGAGAAATGACTGGTGCTCTGCCGCGGTTAAGAGGAGCAGAAGGCGAGAAGTAATTTTGACTAGCTTTAGACAGAACTTTTTCAATTAAATTACTAGGATATGCTAGCCTACGAAATGAATTACGGATAAAAGGGATTTTTTTCAGTTAGGAAACACGGGTCACAGATACGATGGGCTCCTAGAAACATAGATGATACAACTGATAATTTAACATGGGTAGGGGCCTACGAATAGTAGTGCAAATATAATCCTGAACAGGTGGATTTTCGATACCCAGAAAATTCGAAGTTTATTGACCGCCGGTATACCCTAGTGTCATGGAAAGGAATCGACTGGTCTACCTCCCACTCAACGGTGAATGTTATCGTAGGGCACAGTAAATTTAGTGCATTAAAATAGGTATCAAAATTTTGGTTATAAGCTAGAGAACAAAAACGTCATCTACATATCGTAGCCAGAGGAGAGTAACACAAGGTAAGGTAGGTAGGAGGCAAGATTCAAAATATTCCTTATAAATATTAGCTAGAACTTGTGAAAGTGTGCTGCACATTGCAATGCCAGATTTTTGCCTAGAGTACCTATCAATGAATATAAATACATTATTGTCCACACACAGTCTAATGGGAGCAATGTACGAATCAATTGGAATGGGTAGTTGCAAGATGTTAGCATCACACCTAGCTTCACGAAAATTCAGTACATCTTGTAATGGAACACTAGTAAAAAGCGCGATTACATCTAAACTCAACATACGAATAAAAAATATTGAATGCTGCCAACCAAAGTTCTTGAGCTTGTCGGGAAAATCAGTGCTATTTTTTAAATGAGAAGAGGAAAACACGCCTAGAGACGGAGTCAGAACACTTGCCAACCAAGTAGCTAATGGTTGGGTAACGGTCCCTATTGTAGAAATTATCGGTCTGAGAGGACACCTTCAACCTCTTATCAATTACGCCCACGGTTATGGCAGGATAATGGCTGTAAACCATAAAGCGAACCTGCGTCGCAGGTCGAGGCTCTTGGTCAGCGATCAGCTTGGAGTACCTACACATCGGTGGGCAGCGTTGTCAACCTGTCTGGCCGGACGCTTGGTGATAGAGAACGTACAGTTTTGGGTTTGGGACTCATTTGCCCTGCCACATTCAAAGTACTCTACTATTGACGCTGCAGATCTCTAGACTACTTTTTATTTCGTTACCAAGAGCAAATTAATCATCCAGATCTTTTGATGGGAATAATTTCACCGCTTCTACAATCTCTAACAAAGCGAAGCACTCTTCTACCTCGCAGGCTTGCTCAAGCACTGCGGAACCTCCATCGAGACCAATAGATTGCTGTTCTTCCTTCTGACAAGGGTGGCATGGTTGTCATCATGAACACAGCTGACTTCATTGAGAAAGCAGATTCCATTCTGCGGGACGATAATATTTATGAACCATTAATTCGATGCCCCCTTGAAGTTGCAAATAAATCCTTCAGACAACAACTATGTAAAGCTGCTTGTCAATGTCATGACCCTGTTTATTTTACATAATTTTTTCCTAGCAATTCATCACTGGCATATTTTTACGGGTTTCTCAAATTGCATTAACCTCAATGTCCTCTCAGACAGATAATTTCTACAAAAGAAACCGTTACCCAACCATTAGCTATTTGGTTGGCAAGTGTTCTGACTATGTATCTAGGCGTGTTTTAATCTTCCCATTTCAAAAAAGCCGCCGTGGCCGAGTGGTTAGCGTATTCGACTGCAGTGTCAGCCTCTGGTGCTGCATGTCGCGAGTTCGAGCCTCGGCAGGGACACGGCGGTCTTGTGCCGGGGAGATAGGGCTCCTCCCCCTTCTGTGGCTGCCTAACTTAGCCTCCCCCTAACTTAGCCTCCCCCTACCAATGGGGAAACGGCTGTATGTCATGTCTATACATTTAAAAAATAGCATTGACTTTACCGACAAGCTCAAGAACTTTGGTCGGCCGCATCAAATATCTTCTATTCGTATGTTGAGTTTAGATAGAACCGCGCTTTTCACTAGTGTTCCATTACAAGATGTACTAAACTTTCTTGCAGATAGGCGTGGTGCTAACATCTTGCAACTACCCATTCCAATTGACGTTCATTGCTCTCATTAGACTGTGTGTGGACAACAATGTCTACACCCAGTGTTATGAGCAAAAATTGGCGTGGCAATGGGTAGCCCACTTTCACCTTTCTAGCTAATATTTATTTGGAGTATTTTGAATCTTGTCTCCTACCTACCTTACCTTGTGCTCCTCTCCTCTGGCTACGATATGTAGATGACATTTTTGTTCTCTGGCCGAATAACCAAAATTTTGATACCTAATGTAATGCACTAAATTTACTGTGCCCTACGATAAAATTCACCGTTGAATGCGAGGTAGACCAGTCGAATCCTTTCCTTGACATCTAATTCATTTCGTAGGCTAGCATATCCTAGTAATTTAATTGAAAAAGTTCTGTCTAAAGCTCGTCAAAAATATATCTCGCCTTCTGCTCCTCTTGACCGCGACAGAGCACCAGTCATTTCTCTACCTTTTAAAAAATATATTTGGACTACATTGCCCCTGTTTTGAAACTCATTAACATAGATGTTGCTTATAAGACAAATAGCACCATTAGATCACAGTTAGTTAGGACGACGCCAGGGTCTGACGACAGCAGAGTTGGTGGTGTCTATGTCATCCCGTGAGGTGACTGTAACCTCTCTTATGTCGGTGAAACAGGCAGACCTTTGGCCGTTCGCATTAAATAGCACCAAGGTTACGGTTGTTCTGTCGAATAGTCGAGCGTAGTGTTTAATCACATAAGGTCCCACAATCATAACATTAACTGGAATTCATCTAAAATAGTTTACAGTTCTCATTTTGAACAACGGCGCCTTTAAGTGGAATCTGCTCTTATCAAACGGTTGCCTAATTTTACTCTCATGCCTGGTGATTGTTCTGTCGACTCAGTCACAAAATCCATAATACTGTATTCTCATCTAATCCTAACTTACTCAATAACTTGTCCCCGCAGGTTCATTGATGCAGTTGTTCTGTTCTCTTCATAGCTTCTTACGCTTTTTAATGTATCTCATTTGTCTCTTCATTTCCAGGTAAATTTTTAGGTTGTATATGTAGCGCACGTTGAGAATCTCTGATAAAGATTGAGAATTTGCGCTTGTAGTAAATATTTCGAAATTTCATTGCGGCTTCTATAATTATTGATCAATTACTGAACTTTTAAGTGAGTTAACCTAATTTTAATATGTCTCCTCTTTACTTCATCCGTACTACAACCACGCACGTTCAGCGACCCTAACATTATTCTTCGGATGAGGCAGGCGACCCTAACTATAGGGTTTGATTGGGTAGGCTACACTCATTACTTGCAAATATGTAAATAATCATAATTCGGTGAGGCAGAGTGGGACATGATGCAAGATATACTGGGATATACTGAGTTCTGGCATCATTGCCTACTTATCGAGATGTTGGGTTTCAACCAATTCGCTCTTAATGATGCCCTTAAAAAATCATCAAACATATTTAATTTTGTGATTTTTTGTTCGGATTCTGTGAAGAATATACCATGCTAATGATACATCTATATACTTTTTTGTAAACAAATCCCCGTGCCTTATTAGATGTCGTTCGCGAATATCCTGAGATCGACGTTTTTTGATTGCACATCTACGGGTCTCTCACCAAGTATGGAGCTGATAAAATGTCCATTGCAAAAGTGTGCATTGAAATTGGTCGTTGGCTTTTGAGGTGCTCCCGAAACAACAGGGACATTCCTGCAGCCAGATTTGAACCCATAATCGAACGCGTCTGAAACGAAGTTGATGCCATTGAGCTACTGGGCGATGAAAGACATATGAAAAATGTGTTATTTATTTAGTACATTGTTCATTCAAAATTTTCGGATGATGTTATACATGATTATTCATACTAATTATAGTTGAGTGCTGTTTCGTAGAAAGCAATATGATTATTCAAGAAGCCTTTCATATTATCAACGCTTGATAATTAATTTTGTTGAACATGATAAATGTTTTATAATTTTGTACGCAAATTCTACATACGTTGCTGAAACGAGTCTTCAATGTACCTTATTCTTTATTAGATCATTGGCAAATTGAGGTCACCGGATGCTGTAGGCTTGATGTACAATTTCATTCCGTATATCCAGCTAGATAAAAAAACTGTGCGCAATGGTCTTCAATGCACTAGTTCAAACACATATTTATTTCTCAGTGTTGTATTGACGACACAGCAACTCTCCGTCAAATAAGGGAGCCAATGTTTGTCAGCTGATAATCATCTTTAAGGAAATTTCCTTGTCAGACCTTGATCAGTATAGCATTTTTTCCGTATGTGCTCTGTTTTTCTTAGGCGGAATGATTCCGGCAGTCTCTTTCAAATCATATCGCAGCTGTACAACATAAGAAAATAAATCCTACATAATATTGAAAAAGCCTTAACTCGCGCTCGAAAACTTGACGCAAGAACGCCAAAGCAAAACGTCACACCCTCACAAAAACGGGGCTATGTACATTTTAGACTGACGTATTCTTATGTGCATGCCTTTCATCATCCCATGGTCATGAACGGCTGCTGCTCTCTACCCTCGCCCCCGCCTCTTTTTTCTACTGCTCCTCCTATCAGGTTGCGTCACATGCAGTAATATTTAAACTGAATATCTTCATTTGGATATCTTCATTTGAATATCTTCATTTGATCAGGAACAACCAATTTTGATCTTTCCTTTCATGCGAAAATATTCGGTGCTTTGTCTTTTATGCATTAAATTTTTTTATTCGTAGACTGCCTGCATATATATTTTTAATTTACTTATTATGTAGTGAAACGGTGATGAACAGGAGCACAGTTTGAACAATTTCACCGTGCTATATAAGTACTTGAAACATTTCATGCAGAACCGCGATCTATTTTAAACTGTACCCCGAAAATGCAGCGTGACAGCGAATATAATGTAAATGGAACTGCGACATGTTCAATAGATCGGTAGTCATTCCTTGCGCATAAACATGGTTTTTAGTTCATAACTCTGTAGATTAATTTGTATAAACGTAATACGTCATAATTTTGGCAATTAGAACTCATCGCATTTCCTCTAATAAATTACACACCATAGTATAAGCCTGTAATTTCTTATGGACTGTGGATCACTCATTGGGTATCTTGTACACAAATAAAATCGGCGACTGGCAAGCGATTCTTGAAGGCGCATTCCTTTAATTAAAAATTGTGTTTATGTTTTCTTTACTACTTCACATAACTTATTGTAAAATTTTCGTGAACAAGTGTATATCGTTTCTTCGTTTCTTCCCAGGTCGCATTAACTAGCACACATAACTGGCTCTAAGACACAAATTGTAAATCGAATAGCTACTCTAATTAAAATATCTAGGAGGGTTAGTTTGTGTGAATCTGTTATACACGTCTAAAAAGATTACTTTTTGAGTGTTTTAGCATTCAATCTTGTTTCGCTCAAGATTATTTTGTGTTAAATTTTCATACGTATAAAATAATTTAATTTTTCCCATTATTTCCCGACAACCGTCAGAACCAAGGTAGCCCATCTCTTTTCCTGTTACTTCAAAATTATTTGTGAAAATTATCGATATTTTAGCTGCCGTTTTGGGCATACCTTATCTGAAACATTGTAGTTGTGTGCGGCTCCGACTAATGTGTACACATCTGCGCTCCCCTCACCATCCCACGGTCATGAGAAGCTGATGCTGCTCTCTACCCCCGCCCTCTTTTCCACTGCCTCTCCTCCTCTGTTAAGTTTAGGACTCATTCCGGTTCTTCAAGTAAATTGCACCGCAGTATAAGCCTGTCGACCTTATGGACTGCAAATTCACCATCAGGTACTACATACACTAAAATAAAAAAGATTGTTATATCGATTCTGCCTATGTCTCATCAACCTTCGCAAATGGGAGGCTCTGAGGAACATATGATAAAGTGAACGACAACTCAAAAATTTCTAGTTGAGATAAATGAATATGAGTATTTTTTTCCGAATTTCCATGTTTACGCTATGACAAATCTCTTTTTTGCCAGTCAACATTTATTATAATTTGTAGCTAAAATATTAGTCACTCTTGTCTGAATTATTTCTAAATATTAACAAAGTTTTGAATAATTTAAACAAATTGTTATAACCGAAAACTTAATTACTTGGTGCAATTTCCTTCTTCCAATAGAATAACATCTTTTACCTGAGTCTTCCGATTCAGTTTATATCAAACAGTTCTGCGTAGGCTTAGTCAGCATTTATTGAAATTACTAGCCTATTGTTTGTCTCTGCCTCTTTTCTGAATATACTGTTTTTATTATTACAAAGAGTTTGTAATGTTGGCATACAAGTAAAAGCAAATAGGAATGACGTGGTAAAATAGATTGGACCAAGATCGAAATGGTTTTGAACGATTGAACAAAGATTTATATGTGTTTGAACGATATGCAATCCCCACATACGATTCTGCACAGTATAACGTCACGGGTACTCCTCTTAACGCAGAGCCCTAAAATGATAAGCTAATAAGACGCTCTCTAAGCCCCTCCAACAACAAACCCTCTAAGTAGTCCACTCCACTGAGATTTAACCTTGAATAAAAGACATGTCGCCCTACAGCCACACTGACAACAGAAGCGAATCCTGCTGCATGTGTTATAGTGGAACATGCGAGAAATGCGCATGTGCCAAGAATTACAGAGACTGAACATCATGCATTAGTCAAAAAATGCACCAGAACCAGCAAGCCTTTAAAGTTAAACATAGAGCTGCCGCATTGCACACACACTCCGGTGGCAAGCGCATGTGCCCCAAAACGCGATACAGGGAAGCCTACCCTCTCCCACTGGGTAGCTCATTCAGTGACAGATACTCACCCAACGCTGCTGAGCTCTCCATCTCCCACCCCTTGTACCTCTGAAACTGAGTCCATAACTCTCATTTCTTCCTCCGATACAGAGCCTTTAATCGCCACACAAAGAGAAAAATTCGCAACAGCAAAACCGGCTCACTGTGAAGCATCAGGCACTAGCACCGTGTCAACAGAAAATACCAAGGCCCCTAAGACAATACTCACTGGTGATATCCTCATGAAAAATTTGCTAACGTCCGACTTTTCAGATGGATGCACTTTTGAAAAGATAAATATTAACAATTATAGTGCTCTGTTTTAAATCATTGAAAGCGTAAATCCATTCAAAAATTAAATTATTGTGCTCACGAACTACGTCGGAAATGAGGTAGTAGTCAGAATAACCACCGCAATTTTAACGAAAAAACAAAATGCTAAGACGTACATACATGGCAAAACCCCTTAATCTGAAAACAATGGAGCAGAGGTGCCGTTTCCTGAGTCTTTGCCACTCCTTGAGGCTCAAAGTTATTTTCCTGAGTCTTTGCCACTCCTTGAGGCTCAAAGTTATCCCAACAGGCAAACTAAGAGACGAATCCACTGGTGCTCCCGACGAACGATTGTTTCATTCGGAGAATGCTAGTCTAAACAATAGTGGAATTATCAAATTCTTCATCACGCTATCGCGTTACGTTCCTCAGAGGGTTGTGGTATTGCCATCCCTATACTATAACAATGTCAGAAGCAAGCAATCATTACTCTGGTCTCCTCCCTTCCTCTACTTCCCTCCATCAAATAACCATCATCTCGTATCATCACCCCAACACACGTCAGCAAAGGACATCTACTCGCAGACAAATCACATCCTAGCGCCCTCTCATCACCCCCAAACTAAAATTCAAACTAAAAATCACCAATTAGTGACTCCTTATCATCCCCACACAATTAGCTCCCATGCACCGCCCTTTCAACACTGTCGCAGCAATAGCGTCCCCTCAGCGCTTCCTCATTTCTTCTTTTACCCTTCTCCCCCACTCTACACTACTCACACAAATTCGTCCAAGTATGTCCCATATATTACCGAATTCGTCCCATATATTACCCCCTCCACTTATTCTTTCCTCGAGCTTCCACTCTCGTTACCATTTCCTACCCTCAACCCAAACTCCAACATTACCTATCTCGTCAATCCATTCCATATATTACCCCCCTCCACCCGTTCTTTCTTCAAGCTCCCACTTTCGCTACCATTCCCTCACCCCAGAACAAAATCCAACTTTACCTATCCCGTCAATCCTTCCTATATATTATCCCCCTCCATCCGTTCTTTCCTCAAGCTCCCACCGTCGCTACCAGTCTCTAACCTCAGCCCAAGGTCCAACTCTACCTTTCCCGCTAATCCCTCCCATATATTACCCCCCTCCACCCATTCCTTCCTCTAGCACGGTTCAGCCATCCTCACCCATGCCTCTCTTCAATCACCGATTTAAATTTATTTCCCTTGGTTCTGGTCAGTCTCCCCTGCTCCAACCCACTCTCAATGACAAAGAACAAAACCGAAAGCAAGGATATACCAAACATACAAACAATGCCACTTGAGAATTGGCAACCAGATTCTTAGATAACATCAGTAAGAGTGTTACTGAAGAGCATACTAAAAATCTAACTGAGGGTGGCGTTGCTGACACAAAAAAAACGGATGAACGAATGCTAATGCAGTTGACGGAAAACTTGCAGCAATTCCCCAGGAACACCAACATCAACACCATTCTGAATGATTTAGGATTAAAAAGACAATCAACACTAGCAGACGGACATTGTATGATTCACGCGGTGAAATGATCCTTGGTAAAACAAACAGAACTTAACGATTAAAACGTCTTAGAGGTGATAAAACCTAAAGCAATGGAGGAATCCTCCAACTGCATAGAAGACTACAAAGCCTGCACTAAGTATAAAAAATATGTTAGGTTCCTCTCCGAGATAGAAAAGTATTTTGAAAACAAAGAGTACAATAGCAGTTTTGGCGATCTAGTCCCCGCAATTCTCAGCAACTCACTCAAAATACAAATCACAATCTTAGATGAAACAAACCCAAACATTGTAACGAAAACTGTAATTATTCCGACCAACCTTAAGAGTGATGAAGCTGCTCAATACTCAATATTTGTAGCCAAAAAAGAGGAGCACTATAGTAGTCTTGCACCAACTCACCCTCTGAAGCCACATTTCGAACGACAAAATATTGTAGCGAAGCAAGCATGCTGAAACAAATGTGCAGTGTTCCAATAGTGTTCCAATAGGTATTCACCTTTGCAATACGACAATGATACATCCATATTCGAAAAAGAGATGCCTCTGCAATCATCCCAAAGTGACGCCAACTGTCCTGTAAGTAAAATTAAATGACTAGAGGCACAAACTGTTCAATCTGGGAGCAGCAACCACCCCTCAGCAACCACGTCTGTAAATACCCATCAGAACCTAAATAATACCGTGATTAAATATATAAACGTTAGAAGCTTAAGTACCAAGATAGATCACATCAAAATGATGATGAAGGAGGACTCAATTAACATTCTATGTCTGACTAAAACCTGTCTGGAATCTGACATTAACCCTACCTTCATCGAGATTGACGGCTTCAATGTTAATAGAAAAGATAGAGAAAGGAAAGGAGGTGGAACCGTGATTTATGTGCGCGAAGAATATACCTCTTCTCAAGTAATGCTTAACAACAGTAATGAAGTTGATGACCTTTGGGTGAACATCGAGGTGCGAAAAAAACAGAACGTTTGTTGTTGGTTCTCTTTACAGACCACCCAAAGCAAGTGTAGTCTTTTCAATACATCGAAGAAAGATTTCGAAAAGCGATCCGCTTAGGAAAGACGCTGTCATTTTGGGAGATTTCAATGATGATCAATTGAAATTGAAATCCAACAATATGAAGCCGATTTTAGACAGACTCGGGCTACATCTGCTCATAAAAAGTGCACAAAAAATTACTCCCGAATCCCAAACTGTATTGGATCTGCTCATAAGTAACAATCCGTCTCCCATTTTTACCACAGACGTGGAGCCGAATTCATTCTCGGACCACCATGAAATAAACTGTACCATTAACATCAAAAAAGAGAAGAATTGAGTATACAAAAAAACTGTCTTACAAAAAGAAATTACACCGCGGATAATTCCAGAGCACAACTAGTGGCAAACGTTGAGATGGCAAAGCTGATACATTCCCCAAATAACGTCACAGAGCAAGCCCAATTACTCACAGACTATCTTCTCGCATGTCTGAACGCGGTGGCGCCAACGGAAACTAAAACGATGAAAAGCATGCCAGTTAAATGGATTACAGAAAAACTGTGCAACAAAATTGCACTTAAAAAATATCTCAAACGGAGAGCAAAACGAAGCATAACTTAGTTAGAATTATTTTGAATTCACAAACGAAGTGTCAAACGAGAAGTCTGGAGGACAAAAATTAAATACCATCATGAGGAACTAGAACAGTGCAAAAACAATCAAAAAGAAACGTAGAATGTACTAAAAAGAATTGTTCCCTACAAAAAAAGATAACCTCACCTACTTATCAGAATACCCAAGCAGCTTCGGAAAAGTTTAACAACTACTTCACGGGAGTTGGGAAACTAGTTTTTGAAGAGGTAACCCGGGAAGCTTATCAAGAATTACAGAACGACATAACAGATACATGGAGTCCAAAAGCCTTGGATGGAGACAGCGACCTAGAAGCAAACGTCAAATGGAAACCAAAGCAAGTATCACAACACGAAGTAAAACGAGTTGTATTTGCCTTGAGGAACACAAATAATTCAACAGAAATAGATGGTTTAGCCCTACAATATCTGAAAGACAGCCTTTTAGTTACCTAGCCTTATATCAGCACAGTTATTAACACCTCCATAGTAAGTGAAACTTTTCCAGAGATCTGGAAGCATGCAATCATAAGCAATTCATAAATCTGTGGACAAGAATGAACCATCCAACTTTAGACCGATCAGTCTTCTGCCTGTCCTATCCAAGATTCTAGAAAAGGTAATATCTATCCAATTGATTGATTACC
>SDVV010021240.1:0-13168 GCA_016164225.1 Gammarus roeselii
TCAGCTACTCTGTATGCCCAGCTGGTCAGCTACTCTGTATGCCCAGCTGGTCAGCTACTCTGTATGCCCAGCTGGTCAGCTACTCTGTATGCCCAGCTGGTCAGCTACTCTGTATGCCCAGCTGGTCAGCTACTCTGTGTGCCCAGCTGGTCAGCTACTCTGTATGCCCAGCTGGTCAGCTACTCTGTATGCCCAGCTGGTCTGCTACTCAGAATGCCCAGCTGGTCTGCTACTCAGAATGCCCAGCTGGTCTGCTACTCTGTATGCCCAGCTGGTCTGCTACTCTGTATGCCCAACTGGTCTGCTACTATGTATGCCCAACTGGTCTGCTACTATGTATGCCCAACTGGTCTGCTACTATGTATGCCCAACTGGTCTGCTACTATGTATGCCCAACTGGTCTGCTATGTATGCCCAACTGTTCTGCTACTCTGTATGCCCAACTGTTCTGCTACTCTGTATGCCCAACTGTTCTGCTACTCTGTATGCCCAACTGGTCTGCTACTCTATGCCCAACTGGTCTGCTACTCTGTATGCCCAACTGGTCTGCTACTCTGTATGCCCAACTGGTCTGCTACTCTGTATGCCCAACTGGTCTGCTACTCTGTATGTCCAACTGGTTTGCTACTCTGTATGCCCAACTGGTCTGCTACTCTGTATGCTCAACTGATCTGCTACTCTGTATGCCCAGCTGGTCTGCTATTAGCACGCCCGGACATACGCACTTCAACTATTGAGACAAAGAGAAATAAGCGA
Source organism: Gammarus roeselii (assembly GCA_016164225.1). Classification (NCBI taxonomy): domain Eukaryota; kingdom Metazoa; phylum Arthropoda; class Malacostraca; order Amphipoda; family Gammaridae; genus Gammarus; species Gammarus roeselii. Next base: position 757 of record SDVV010021240.1, read on the forward strand.
AATGAGATAGGATTGACCCACCCTACTTAGGGAGAATTAAAAACCTCAAACGATAAATCCGAAGCCGGTTCTAAATTTGCCCGGTAGCAGAAACAAAGAAGCAGCTACTCGCGTCTACAGGCTACAAAATTTTGCTCCATGGCAATAAAATGTGCGACAAATCAATCCCATTGACGCAGCCCCGATGCGCATTAATGATGTGGGCGGTAACAAATAAAAAAAAAGTTACGATTTAAGATTTTTTTTTTTCAAATGACCATTGGCAGCAATTCGTTGGAACAGAGATTTAATCCGACTTACATAATGTGTTTTAAGGCTATGTTCAAACGTAGATACTGTAATAAAAACCCAAATAGAAAATAAATGCTTGCAAAAAAACAGGTCCTGAACAGTTACCAATCAGATTAAGGGATGGGTATTATCGGTTAACGAAAGGCCAATTTATTTGTTCACCTTAAATTGTGAAGAGAAGGCAGTCCCATATGTCCCCGTCGCCTAAATGGGCAGGTGGTCCAGGATTTTATACTTGTGATAGGCTTTACATAATTGAATAATATTAAATAGCCACACATTCGGTTTAGCAAATATAACAGAAGCACACAAAGAGAAGGGCCTAAGGGCATAAAATGAGAATTTATTGTCGACTACGTAGATGGGCACCAGGTAGAAACATTCAGAACAACTTGGTAACATTAGGTAGCGGTCAATACTGACTAAGCGTATTGAGAGGATTTTTTTTTTTGTCTCTGACATTACCATTGTAATCCGCTCGCTCGTGCTGTCGTAAACTGAAATGAAACAAGTCTCGCCTCCTCCAACAACTCCCAATGCCTTCTATTCACATTCTCTTCATGGAATCGTAGTAGTAAGGGTACACCAGCCTACGCCTCGGTACCGACTATGACCGGTGCCGGTGACGGACTTGGGGTTTGCCGCTCTAGCTGTAAGCCTGTTTTGGTAGTCCTTCAAATACAACGCAAGCTGTAGTACCCTCCCCCTCCCCCAGTCGGCCAAACAGCCCACATCCGCCTAGAGGCAGAGGTTAACACCCAGCTTACCCCATCATACTAATGAACGAAATCAGAGTATGTCCAACACTTCTGAGTCATCAAGTAGCACTTACCAAGAGACTTGTTCATCATTTTTCGTCATCATTTCAAAGTGAAGTCATCAACCATTGCTCAAAACCACGACCCACCCACAATTTCTCCATCTCTGCCATCAACACCAAACGCGGTTCAGTTACCAAAAACATCACTCACCCTCCATTACTCAGCTTACTCGTGCACCATCTCGCCGAATTTATATTTACACAACCACAACCCCACACTCAACAGGGTCTCCTTGCCGACGTGTCCTTGTCACCCTTTTTTCTCAGTGTTCACCCAGCACACTCCTATCACTGCAAAACGACGAGTCGCCACATGACATGACCAGCCACAACGCTCGTTTGCGTTTCTACCCGTCTCCCCCACCCAACAATGACCACCCAACCCCTCCCCGATGTTAGCCCTGCAGCCACCAAGGAGCAAGAGACAGCAGGTGTTCACCCCCAGGGCAGGCTAGACTTGTCCATACGTGCTGAGAGCGCAGGACGCCTGGGCAAGAGCTATAGGTAAGTACCTTGTCACCTCCATGCCAGGCGTACCTGTTACCTTCACCGGAGGTAGAAATGGAGGTATAAATGAAGTATAATGTAGGTAGGCTATAAATACTTTAATGGAAGACAATGCATGGAAGGCAAGGGAGATATAGTTTGGAGGGAGCAAATATACAGTACGGAGGTTTAGTGGTCTACATATACAATTTTTCCCTGTTTAGTTGTCATTCGATTTTATCGTGCCATTACTAAGCACAAAACGAACAGAATTCGAGTTACTCAACGTAATACAAACTCACCGATAAGAACGGTAGGTAGTATAGATACCTTGCCATGTATATGAGTGGTTCGAGTGACCGACTGCAGTGCCAACCTCTGGTGCTGCATGTAGCGAGTTAGAGCTCAAGCAAGGACACGGCGGTCTCGTGGCGGGGAAATTGGGCGCCTCCCTCCTCTGTGTCAGCCCAACATAGCCACCCTCCTAATTAGAGGTAAATAATTGTAAATATATGTACATACAAACATACAAAACAAGCATAGGTACTCACCAGGTCCGTCATCTGATAGGTCGACGATGCCTTCTCGAGACCCAGCTGGTTTCAGCGACACCGTTCGCGGAGGCATCGGTGGCAGAAACATAGGCCGATGATCTCTCCCAGGAGTGGTGACAGGGGAGGACCAATTCCGTGAGTGAACAATCCCACCAGGAGGCACAAACCGGCCCGAACCTGGAACAACTCCCGTCTCATGAGGCACTTGCCCACCTTGCCCGGGGATTTTCAATTCGGAAGCTCCAGGAAATGCTCGAGATGATGGATCTGTGGAAGCTCTGGGAAGAATATGAGGTGGTGGACAATAATGAGCCTGTGAGTTAGCCGTGGCAAGAGAGTCTGTGTTCTGAGTATAGGAGATCAAGTTATGATTTCCCGAGTGAAGGTCTGAAGGACCGGGAGTCTGTGATGAGAAAAGGGGCACAGGAGGCCGTGTTGGGGTGGGGCGACAAGTTTCAGGGCATGAATACGTTCTAGGACGCATGCAGTAACTTGGAGAGTCGGTGAAATAACTCGTATCATCCTGTTCGTCTCCATGGTTAGAAGACCTGAAGTTCTCAGCTGCTGGAACTTGTCTGTCTCGAGTCGAATGAGAGTTTGTTTCTCGGTGCACATATCCTATTCCGGGCATCACGGAAATAAATTCACCGAAACTTTGATGCTCGGCGTAGCGGCCCAAAAATCTTTCCGACGCAGCAGGGGAAACCTTACATTTCCGCGTGGAATTTTCGCCAACTGGGTTTCGAGTACCGAGAGGACTGACGGGATAATAGTGTCTGGATGAAGAAGCTGCATTTCTGGGTATGGCAATTGGAGGAGTGGATGACATAGGTGAGGTCCGCTCCATATTCATGACCTTCGACAGAAGAGGTGTAGTCGTGCAACTACCACCTACTGTACTTGAACTCAGACGTGGTGGACTTTTGACGGGACATTCAGCTACCGAATAGTGTTCATTGAAGTCAGGCTTCACGCGTTGTTTTGATCGTGCTCCAATGAAACTGTGCGACAGTTCTGCAAATGATTGAAGGTACGATCCGTTAGATCGCCAGCTGGCGGAGGATTGACCGACACAGCCTTGCTGAATGTCGTCCTCAGAGTAGGTGAAGATATCTCCACTCAAAGGACTTGGTTCGTACCCCGAGTCGACAGTGTTTGGAGGCCAGTCTGACACCAGAGACTGAAGCGTCACCATTGGAGGACTGAGACGATCCAACGAAGATAGGGTGAGTCCGCGGCTCTGCAAACCAAAAGATTAATCCAGTATCAAAATCATTCTTCTTCACAACATTGTAATTCGCATCCTACTTGCACTGATGAATGTTTTCTGAGTATAACTAGAAGAAAACAATTTTAAATATATCATTAAAACTGCCGTCTGTCTTCGCAGGATAAATATATAAATGGTGAACTTGCCCTAATTAAATCGTTCACCACATAACAACGAAACCTAGGCTGGGCAGATAAACTCTATAAAACACCATCACTGGTCATCAACTTAACATGAAACAATAGAACACAGGTAAGAAAATCGAGACCATAACCACATGTGGGTTGCATATTCTCGGATTCTCCTTACCTTTGGACGTTGGAAGAGGACTGGAGAGTGTACATTTTCCTGGAAAACCTCGTTGGGCGCCCTGCTATAAAGACTACCTCCAGAAGCCCAACTACCATCTGACTGCCCACGGTAGTTGTTGTTATCTAGGGACGAGTCTTGGCCGCTAGGACCTTCCGGACTGCATCTTGTGCCGGGTCGGGATGTAGCAGAAGCAGCGGTGTTCAGGGTAGCTTCTTTGCGAGGGTCGTGCCACACAAACTTCTCCATAATTTAGAGTTAGCTATGTTTGCGATCGAAATAAGTTTGGTCAAATGTTACACAATATGGGTAATGACTACTAAAGAAACACGAAGTTCATTTGATAACGGCACTTCTGATCATAGTTTTCGAAATTAAATGAAGTATGTGAATAGTTGAAGCCATAAAAGAGGAATCTGTAGAAACGAAATTCTATTATATTTGTATATTTCATTCGTTCTGGTAGCTTCGAAGTACGATGGTGCATAGAAGGACGAGCTATGTACGATGGTACATAGAAGGACGAGCTTTCACCACCCAACCGTCCCACAAGAGCAGGCAAACGGTGCGGCAACTCCAATTTTATTGGATAACTACTAACTAGCTACCTACCTAATGAATTTCTTGCATAAAAATCATTAATGAATATTACAATATTTAGAACAAGCAAGTCGATCGCAGGCCATAAACCGGATAGAGCAAGCCTCTAGCAGTGGAAACGGCCACATAATGCTGGCGAAGAGTTACCTATTGCTAACACCATCGTACCCGATTGCAGTACCAGCCTGTGGTGATGTTGTTGCCAGTTCGAGCCTCGGCAAGGACGCGGCGGTCTAAAGGCAGGGAGATTGGGCGCTTACCCCATTTGTCAGCATAACTTAAGCCACCCTCTAAATTATGGGGGATCCGGCTACATGTCTATACTATGGGAGAATCAGCTGCATGTCTATACTATGGGAGAATCAGCTGCATGTCTATACTATGGGAGAATCAGCTGCATGTCTATACTATGGGAGAATCAGCTACATGTCTATACTATGGGAGAATCAGCTGCATGTCTATACTATGGGAGAATCAGCTGCATGTCTATACTATGGAAGAATCAGCTGCATGTCTATACTATGGGAGAATCAGCTGCATGTCTATACTATGGGAGAATCAGCTGCATGTCTATACTGTGGGAGAATCAGCTGCATGTCTATACTATATGCATAACAGATTGCTGAATGTCATATTATAGGATTTGGTTTGACTCTCCTTTCCACCAGAGCCTCAACGCGAGTCATAATAGGCTTCCCCGTAGGGCTCAATGATCATGGATTCCAGTAGGCACGCACACCTCAGCTTGCGAGAAAATTAACGCTGTTAAGGTTAGAAAAATTGTGAAATTTTTAGCTATGTCAGACGCACGCTGGAGCGCACAAGAAAAACGCTTAGACGAAACGTATCTCCGCTTCCGATCATTTAGAACATCCCGAGTAATATGTACGCACGCTTCCAGAGTAATATGTACGCAGCTCCGACAGCAACGCAACACGACCTAGAACGCTAAGCGGACTAGGTCGATTATAGTACGCTTTATTTATTCAGGTAAGACTCAGACGAAACGAATCCTTGCCTCCAATCATTTGGAACTTCAAGAATAACATGTACGCACGCTAGTGTGCACAGGTATCATCGCTGAGACTGGTACAAGGTTTACGGCTACACGGACAAAGTCAGCTCCGACAGCAACGCAACACAATGTTTACAACTACGCGGTCTAGTTTAGTAGAGGTACAATTTGTTTATTCAGGTAAGATAAAGACTCAGACGAAACGAATCCCCGCCTCCAACAACTCGGAATTCCATGAGAAAAATGCAGGAGCGCCAGTGCGCACAGATAGGATCGTCGAAATTGGTACAAGGTCTATGGGTTCACGGATTAGATCAACTCCAACCGCAACGTGTCACAAGGTTTTCTAGCAACGCAGTCCAGGTCAACCCAGAAACTACATATGGTCCGTGCACACGCGAGCGAGCACGCACGACTGAAGAAAAAAAAACATTCACAAAATCAGGAACAGGAACTCCCGCACAGATACACCTGCATTATTATACATGACAAAATTGTGGATTGTGAAGAAGAAAGTAAGGGAAGGCTCGTCGTGAGCAGAAAAACTGCTCAGAGTATTGATTTCGCACTTAAGGGAATAGAGTGGGGGGGAGCATAGGTCCCTTGGGTCCCAGAAGAGCCCGATAAATCCTGGAGGGTAACCCACGTCCCCCAGGTCTTCCCAAGCTCTCCGTGTCCCTCGAGACCCCTCGTCTCAGCTCATCTCGGATTGTCTCGAATCATTTCGGCCAGTCTCGGCTCGTCACGACCAACTCGACTCGCCTCAACATGTTTCGACTGATCTCGACGCACCTCTACCAGCCTCAAAGCGACCCTCGCCCTCTGTGCCACTAATCCCGCGGGCTGTAATAATTAATTGTTCTGCTCAAGCATTTCCCAGATATACATTTTTCTGTGTATGGGTTTTACAGCGTGGGGAGAGGAAACCAGGGGTGCCAGGGTTCAGGGGGCCTCAAGCGGTCTCAAAGTTTCTCAAGGAGGTCCCAAAGGGTCTCAAGGGTGTCCCCAAATCCTCCTGGTCTTCCAAGACCCCCGGGTTCCCGAAACCGCCTGGTCCCTCGAGTCCCGCGAGTACCCTCCACTCGCGGGTCCCGCAAGTACCTCCCCCCCCCTCACGGGTCACCAAGTCTCAACCAGCCTCGGTTCGTCTCGACTCATCGCCTCGCCAGACGTCTCTTCTCCATTCACCTCAACCTGCCTCGACTCGGATCGTCCCCTCCACGCACAGTGCCATTCAAGACTTTCACTCTCAAAGATCAACAGCAACATTATTTCACCCTTGAGCAATCAAAACGCCTAGCTGTGCTCGGACATTTATTAGGCGCTCGGGAGAGTGCAAATGATCCCACTGTAGGTTGGACTAGACTAACTAACACACCACATAGCCCACCTAGGGCCCCTGCAGGCGTCTAACGATACATAATTATATAACTAATCCAAAATTGATCACCATAAAAATAGAGCACATATAGGCTAAATATCTGAGCCCACGAAATGATATATATACACTGAAATACTAAAACAAAGTGTTAATGATCTAAAAAATGAATAATTATCCATCCACCCCAACAGATTATAGGAAAGTCAAAATTTAAAATTAAATTTCATGAAGCATTTTTTTTGGGGGAGGGGGGATTTAAAGGTTTTTATAATATGTATAGATAAGTATAATGACATAGGCCAATTCCAGTAATATCGCATAGTACAGATAATATGTAGCAAGTCTTCATCAGCGTCAGAAGGTCTGGAGACACCATTTCTCAACTTGATATACCTTTCGTTAGCTAACTTATACCTTGAGTTTGTGAGTAAAGTTACCTCTACATCCCATTAATAGATGGACATTGCGGAAGAACATTATCTATTCTATTTCGTTCAAAATACTGTTTGGCATGCAGATACACAAATCGTGAAACAAACTGCGTAGTTAACAAGACATGTTACACACATGCACAGGAAGAAGCAATTTCAACGAGTCATGAAAGATTAATCTAGTATTAGAACAGGTTTCTACATGACCGAGAGATCTAGTATCAGAACAGGTTTCTACATGACCGAGAGATCTAGTATTAGAACAGGTTTCTACATGAACGAGAGATCTAGTATCAGAACAGGTTTCTACATGAACGAGAGATCTAGTATTAGAACAGGTTTCTATATGAACGAGAGATCTAGTATCAAAACAGGTTTCTACATGAACGAGAGATCTAGTATTAGAACAGGTTTCTACATGATCGAGAGATTTAGTATTAGAACAGGTTTCTAAATGAACGAGAGATCTAGTATTAGAACAGGTTTTTAAATGAACGAGAGATCTAGTATTAGAACAGGTTTCTACATGAACGAGAGATCTAGTAGTAGAACAGGTTTCTACATGAACGAGGTAGCAGGAAATTTCTGTGCACGTGCAGGAAATAAAAGTTTAGTGGAGTCGTCCCTAGGATGACACTGGCGAATAACAAATAGTTGACAAGGTGAACTGCATGGAGGGAGAAAATAACAATTCAGGAATGTCTGCACGTAGAAGTTCAAACAGGTATCATTTTTGTTCACGTTTGAATGTGCCTATATTGTTCTCGTCCTCAGGCCTAAAGCATTCAAATGCCATGTTTTGGAGCTTATATTTTAGAAATAGTTGGGACTTTGTTGACGAGTTATATATACGGTGGATTTCAGATCCGCATTGTTACAAAGATTTTAATTATGATTATTCCGCGTGAAAAATGTGATAGCAATGTAAGTCAATTGATTGAAAGCTTTGTAAACAAACACTGCATCGTAAGAAAAGAACGAGAGGCAACGTGTGGTCACGTCTGATAGTATATGATCGTTCTCGCGCCACGCTTTAGACTAGGAATGATAGGTCTTGAGCTTGTATTGTAGAAATAATCATACACATTCGAACAAAGTCACCAAGGGGTTAATGTACAGACATACAGCCGTTTCCTCCTAGTTAGGAGGGTGGCTAAGTTAAGCAGACACAGAAGGGGGAGGCGCCCAATACTTTTTATGCCATTACCCAACAACCACCCGACAACCGTCAAATCCAAGGGAGCCATCTCTTTTCCTGTTACTGCAAGATTGGTTTTGACAGATATCTAAACCTCAATTGCCGTTTTGGGACATTTTGATGGCCCCCTACTAAAATTTTTCCATTTATGGTATTCTATTTAATTTTTTCCATTGGTGATATTCTACTTCATCTTTAGCAGTTCATTATATTACACGTCATCCAGTTACTTGGGGTTATTGGTGGTCTACTGCGCTGTAGCAAGTATTTTTTCACCACACGCTACCTCTCTAACCATTAAATTATCCAGCGAGTTTGATGATCTCTCCTTTGAACTCATAAGCTGGTGTACACGAGCTCTCAAGACTTCGCCAAGGTGTTTTCTGCTCTTATTTCGCCCATTCGCTTTTATTCGTGTTTCTGGAATACCTTTTTTTTGGGTTCATTGGCTCACGACTCATTGTTTGCGCATTTCTTCAAGGACGGTATATTGAGGTAATTTTTAGTGTGCTTCAATTTTTCTATTGGCTTTATTTCATGTCTTTTAAGATTATTATTAAATGCTTATTAGCTTTGCTTTTTAGTTTTTCACGTGTGCTCTCATTGTTCAAGTCATATTTAAATTAACTTTTCCAGCTATTACCCAAGTACAATCCGCTATTACCCACGTACAATCAGCTATTACCCACGTACAAACAGCTTTTACCCACTTACAATCGCCTATTACCCAAGTACAATCGCCTATTACCCAAGTACAATCGCCTACTACCCAAGTACAACCAGCTATTACCCACGTACAATCAGCCATTACCCACATACAATCAGCTATTACCAACGTACAATCACCTATTATCCACGTGCAATCAGCTATTACTCACGTACAATCACCTATTACCCACGTGCAATCAGCTATTACTCACGTACAATCAGCTATTACCCACGTACAGTCAGCTATTACCCACGTACAATCAGCTATTACCCACGTACAATCAGCTATTACCCAAGTACAATCCGCTATTACCCACGTACAATCAGCTATTACCCACGGACAATCAGCTGTTATACGTGCGTAATTAGCTATTACCCAAGTACAATCAGCCATTACTCACGTAAAATCAGCTATTACCCGCGTACAATAAGCTATTGCCCGCATCCGTTGAATTGTACCACTTTACATCTTGCAGCTTAGAATCGTGCTACGATTTCATAACACCCCACGTACTGAATTGTAATTATTTTTTCGTCATCTTCTGATACTCCGCCGGTCATGTCTGGTACAAGGTTGGTGCCCAGGACCATGATATCATTTCCTTAGTAAGAAGCAGATAGTAGCAACCATAAGTTAGTTTAGCTTTGCATCCGATGATACGCGTATCCGACTCTCATTTGTATTATTCCCGTTTTAATTCCGTTTTCGAATCGGCGTCATAATCGTCACATCCGCATCTAATTATAGTACTGAATTCATATCTGCTGGCTACCAGAAATCACAAAAAATAGAACTCGGGCTAACGGTCCATTTTCCCAACGGTAAATTCTATAACAGTCCAAGATGGTTCAGGCTAAGCTAGAATGTGGCATCTGCCACAACTCGTACGCCCCCGAACTAATGGATTGCCAAGGTTCTTCTTTCTCTGCTAGGACTTTGCGTAGCAGTCCCTCAGATGCGGAATGCAAGACATTGCGCTGTAAATTTTGTAAAGCGGCAGAGGAAACCAAACAACTGAAAGCACAAATCAGTCACGCCTTTGATGGTTTATTCCAAAACAGAGACAGTCTCATCCAACGGCTTATCCATAACAGAGTCAGTCAACACGGAGACCCGATTGATAGCTGTTGAATTAAAATTGGAAATGTGCTGAAACAATTTCACGAATTTAAAGATCTGATAAGCTGCGAATTAGCAGCTGTCAAAGAAACTGTGGAGGCCACCCAAAATCAAGTGAAAGAACTCCAAGTGCACCTAGACTCCGAATTCGCCAAGAATCTTTCGACTCTCGAAGCGGAGACAAATGATCGTATTAAACCGACAATAAACTCAGTCAAAGACAGCGAAGCACTGTACACAACTGAAGTTAGTATTAGGCAGCCACGCTGTAACAATGCAACACACGTCGGACCACAATCTCACCACTTTCGACCCAATACACGTAACCGATTCGATGTATTGCCCGATGAAATGGACTCTCCGAATACAGAGGAAATTATTGTGATTGGTGATTACAATGTCACCTCTTTCAAATCAAATCAGCGAAAAGGGAGAATTCAACTGAAAAATACTTGGCAGAGACGATTTAAAACTTGACGAGGTCGCAGGCATAATCGCAAAGGAAAGGATACATTCATCTAAGCGATTTATAATACAAGTCGGAGGTAAAGACGTGACGCAGACGGAATCGACATGGAAAAGGTATGAAGCCATGCTAAACAACATCAAACCTTCACACGCGAACCTACATGTCACTGGCATCCTGCCCCATCCAAACCAAAGTAGATACAAGTTAAGCAAGATGATTTTACTAAACAATCGCTTAGCAACTTTCTGCAAAGCCCAGAAAATCTCTTTTTCGGATCACTGGGATACGATGATCGACCCAAAATACTATAACTTTAATAGAATCACCAACAAGGCTCGCATTAACACGTATCGACTTGATACTATCGAAAACATCCTTAAAAACATCGGCGCTGGACTTGTCAACGGAAATAAGTCAAAAAATGTAAACGATATCATACCAACAACTCCGCCAGCAATGCCCGACGAAACGGCACAGCGACCTCCGCCCGTTTCAGCACGAGATACACAACAAATGGAAGTGCCCATCAAAACACCACCACAGGTCCTAGCAAAAAAGTTCCTGCTATCAATCCAGTCCGAGATAGAGGCAGTTATCGCAGCTCCACTCGAACAATCCGTGTAAACGAAAACGTAAGTCATGGGTCCGAAACAAGACCCCAGAGTAGAAGCAAAATAAATCAAGCAAATCAAGTCAATGTGACTAATGGTACTCTCAAATGTTACTACGTGAATGCTAGAAGTCTCAGAGACAAAATCGAAGAACTAGGTATTCTTGCTATGAATGAAAGTATTGACATAATAGCTATCACTGAATCGTGGATGAAATCGAGCACCAGGCATTATTTAGGCGAATTTACTCTTCCTGGTTACTCACAATTTCACAAAGATAGACAAGGCCGAGAGGGCGGAGGAGTGCTGTTTCTCGTAAAAAAACACTCTGCAAATATTAGAAGTCACCATTCCAAACAACAGGCACGACATAGTATCAATCAAAGTAGTCGGTAATCATATAAAATGTCAAATCACTCTCGTCTATCGCCCCCCAAAAAGCAAGGTCTCAGATGATATCGATCTTTACAACACCCTCGTTGATGTCGTCACAACACAACAGTGTTGTGCTTGGCGACTTCAATATCCCCGACATTGATTGGGAATCAGACGAATGTACTGCCACCGGCCAACGTCTGATTGATTTTGCAGACGATAAGTTTATGACCCAAATGGTGAAGTCACCTACAAGAGGTAGCAACATTCTTGATCACCTATTTAGTGCAAGCGACTCTCATGTCACGGACGTCGAAGCAGGCGAACCACTCGGAACTAGTGACCACAACTGTATCCGTTTTTTGATAGAGCTCGAGTTGAAAACAACAACAAACTGCGGAAAAGTCCCTAACTTCAGATTAGCTAATTTTGATGGCTTAAGAGAGTCAATAACGTCAGCAAATATAACCCTCGGACAAGATGTCAATCGATCGCTTGACTATTTCTCGACTGCGCTTAAAAATATCGAACATGAGCATATCCCGCGCAAAAACAGGCGAACAACAGCATATCAGCCCAAGTACTGGAAAGGAGAATTGCAGCGCCTTCATTCACAAAAGAAAGCAAAGCACTCGGCTAAGCAGAAACATCCACATGACGACGTAATAAAAAATGAATACAAAATTAGCAGACGAGATCTAAAGAGGGTCCTCAAACGTAAGAAGAAAGATTACGAAAATGAAATTGCTGCCAATGCCAAAACTAATCCGAAAC
>SDVV010021241.1:0-13168 GCA_016164225.1 Gammarus roeselii
AAAAAGTGTCCCGGCAACTACCGTCCAATTAGTCTCAACTCAGTCATTGGCAAGTTGATGGAAAGTTTGATAACGGAAAAAATTACTGAGTTCCTAGAATCGAACAAATTGATTGGCGACTCCCAGCATGGTTTCAGACACAACCGTTCCTGTCTTACAAATCTGCTACTCTTTTTCAGAAATATAATCGAAATCTGCGACACAAAAAATCCAATCGATATCATTTACCTTGACTTTCAAAAGGCCTTTGATAAAGTCCCCCACAAGCACCTAATTAGTAAGTTGCACAGCATTGGTATTCGAGGCGAGCTTTACAGCTGGATAAAATGCTGGCTTACGGACAGACGGCAGCGAGTTGTACTAAACGGATCTTCCTCCCCCTGGGGTAACGTTACAAGCGGCGTGCCCCAAGGATCCGTGTTAGGGCCAGTTCTCTTTATAATATTCATTAACGATCTCGCTAGCAACGTACTCTCAAACATTAGCAAGTTTGCAGACGATACTATGATCGGAGGAAAAGTGCAAACTGAACTAGAGTGTCAGCAGATCCAACTAGACTTGAACAAAATTGTTAATTGGTCAGAAAGTGGCAAGTGAAATTTAATGTCGACAAATGCAAAACTATGCACATAGGTCTTCATAACCCCAAACATGAATATTCAATGTCTGGAAAAAACTCATTCCCATCACCGAAGAGAGAGATTTAGGTGTCATCATTAGTAACGACTTAAAAAGCAGCAAGCAATGTGACGAAGCTGCCAAGAAAGGCAACAAAATGCTAGGTATTATGTCCCGCACTATCTCTTACAAAAACCAGCACAGTATGCTCAAGTTATTTAATGCATTTGTTAGACCGCATCTCGAGAATGCCGTTCAATTCTGGTCTCCATTCCTTAGAAAAGACGTTATTAAACTTGAGAAGGTTCAGCGTAGAGCTACCAAACTCATCCCCTCGCTGCGGAACAAATCGTACGAAAACAGGCTTCGTGAACTCAATCTTTACTCGCTAGAGAAACGTCGAGTCAGAGGCGACATGATAGAAGTGTGGAAGATTATGAAGGGTAAGGAAAACGTCGACCGAGCGAGCCTTTTCACTCTAGATACAAACGGAGTGACTATGAACAAAGGATACAAAATCGTTGGGAAACGTTTCTCACTCGACATCACGCGCAATTTCTTCACGTATAGAATTGTCGAAGAATGGAACAAACTTCCAGCGGAGGTTGTAAACAGCAATACAATCGAAACGTTCAAGTCGCGGCTCGATAAGTTATACATAAATCGCCGATAAATAGCTAAACCGTTCCATTTCGTGTTGTTATAAAAAAAATCAGAAATGGCACATGAAGCTCTCATAAACGTTCTACTTCAAAACTAATCCTCTTGCCACCAAAAGGCAACCTAGTTTGGGCCAATTTAATAATCTTAATTAAATCAAATTTATTTATTCTTATGGGGTCATAAAATTATGCGAAGAGCCCGACAAAGGAGGTGCACTAGTTCCATGCTAGTAAGCTACGCACATGGCAAAGGTTCCAGTTCCGAATCAATGATGTGTTAATTAGAACTCAGTTGGATTATGTGGACAATTTTCCCTACTTAGGTCACTTAATAACAAGCAACCGGTGTGACAATGCTGATATCTCCAAGCAGCTTTGGAATTTAAAAGCGGTTGGCAAGCAGCTTATAAGGAAATTCAACTTCTGCACGACAGATGTTAAAATACTGCTCTTAAAAACCTACTGCTACCCTATCTACTGCAACTTACTGTGGTGTAAATTTACAAGTCACTATCAGTAAACTGAGAGTAGCATACAATGATATTTCCCGGAGGTTAATTGGTGTATCTTGAAGAACGAGTGCTGGCCTTGTATCCGCAGCATATGATGTTGACTGTCTTAAGGTACAAGCTATAAAAAGTGCCTGTAGCTTCCGGGGGTGTATTAAAAATTCTAATAATCGTTTCCTGGAGCCTTTATGAAATAGTGAAGGATACAAATGATCTCCAATACAAGTGAGGTGAGACAGAATCCTGCTGGTGCAGGAAGATCCCGATATTGAAATAAATAATGTTTGACATCAATCTGACTCTCCATGTTGTGGGTCCACTGTACGTGTGTGGATCTCCGGCTGATAGACGTCCCTGATATGTTGGCTGACAGGTGGCTTAGTGCTTTATCACTCTAACATTAGGTTTTGTTATATACATATTCTTCTGAGAGAGGGACATGAGATTTATCCAGGCGCACTTGTCACTAACTCAACTTATGAATCTATGTCGCGTATTTCATCCCTACTCTGTCCTGTCTCCACGTGTGTTCTTCTGGTGCGTAATGACTCCTAAACTCAATCAGAAAACACAGAACCCAAAATATTTGCGTAGGTTTCTGAAAGATCGAGCCAACAAAAATGCCGAAACAAATAACTCCTACTCAAATAACACGGATCTGACCGATGAATCGCGTGTTTTAAATGTCCTGCGAGTAGTTTGCCAACCGATGAGGAAACGCGTAAAAAAAACTAATAAGGCATAGCAATGAGAGATGCGCCCCTTGTTGAATTAGAGAAAGCAAAAAACAACCCGAAGCAGACTTGGAACATCCTTGGGAACATTGTGCCCCACAAGAAACTAAAAAAGTTTTCAAATCATAAAATCCCGGTAGAAAGAGCAGAATCATTCAATGAGTTTTTTGCAAACGTTGAGAAGCACACATACGAGAAGGTAATGAACAAACACAATAAAAATTCCTCGCTGGTTCACGAAACCCCGGTAATGCATAAGCTTATTGGGTTCACAGTTCGATCTCATAACGACTCATCCACCAAGAAGGACCAATTGTGGACACCGAGCCCGGTAAGCAAATTGGAAATTGTTACGAGTATTTACGCGCCTAGAAATACCAATTCAGTATCTCAAAGACGGGCTCGAAATTATTCTGCCGTATTTCCCACTGCTCATCAACACATCTGTTGCAACAAATACCTTCCCTCAAACTTGGAAACACGCGCAAATCAAAGATATCTATAAAAAGGGGAGGTAAACGACCTTTCAAATCGTTGACCCATAAGCCTTCTGCCAGTAACTTCAAAAATCTTGGAGAACATTATTACACGCCAACTTCTTGACTGCCTAGAAGAGGCAAATCTGACCGATGACTGTCAGTATCCATACAAACGGAAAACCACTACTGAAAATCTCCGAAATCGTATTCAAAGCTATAAACGAAAACAGTCTATCATACCTCGTGCTGCTGGACCTCTCCAAAGCATTTGACGGTGTAAATCAAGACATTTTGCTACAAAAACTGTTGCAACTGATCATCCAAACACCTTGGTTTGAAATCTATCTAAGGTATTGGTCCCAGTCTGTCGTATAAGATGGAAAGATCACTTCTTCTCCAGGGCCGGTAAATTTCGCGGTTCCACAAGGTTCGATTCCTGGACCGGTTCCTTTCCTTCTGTTTATCAATGACATAAACTGTGGACACCCTCTCGACAACGCCAGAAGGACATTATACGCGGACGATGTCGAATCGCTGTTCGTTAGCCCGGCAAACGAATTAGAAAAGCTGAAGAAGGATGACCCACAATAATAATTGGTATTCTTCAGATATGCTTAATATTAATACAAGTGAAACACAGTGCATTATATTGTGATCCAAATCAAATACACGGGGAGTTTCCAAGAATGTTGCTGTTGATCGTATAGGCGCATAAATCCATCTTGACAACAAAGTCAAAAGCCTGGGAGTGTGGCTTGATCCCAATTTGACCTCTGGACATCATGCTGATAAGTTCTGTTCAAAACAGAATGGTACACTCATGTTTCTCAGTCGAACGAAGAAACAACTCAACTTCAAGTCCACTTCAAGTCCAGACTACTCATAATCAATGCTCAGATTTTTTCACATTTAAATTACTGTCCTGCCATATGGAGTAAGTGCACGAATACATTACTCTCAGACTTTCAGCGAAGCATAAACATCACCGCAAAAGTAGCTCACAATGGGAGCTTTAGAATGAGCGATCATGTGACACCAATTCTAAAAAACTTGGGTGGCTAAACATCCAGGAACGACTAGAGCTGAGCAAAGCAATATGAGTTTTTAAAGTTTAGAACGAGCTTTCCTTTTCAAACGGTCAACGATCAACACAGAATGAAAATAATATTGACACAGAGTTCAGAAGAACAGAGATAAGGGCCAGAGCCTTCACTATTTTAGGTCCAGGCAATTTCAACAAGCTATCAGCTGGCATTCAGAATTCCGCAACCGTATCTTCTTTCAGGCAGAAGTGTTCCACCCTATTGCTTGCCCGCAGGCAGGGGCAGAGTCAAACAATTGATGACGATTAACACGAAACTGGTAACGTAAAACTATATTTTCCAGTTCACTCACAGCATCAACACCATCACCTTGTCAACAAAACACATACATAACCTCACATACTATGTTCCTCTACTTGTTTTTGTATCTATCTACAAATATTAACTGCCAATTCAAACACGACTACACTGTGGCCTAAATCCTGCAATTTCACCTCAGCATGCTCTGTCCCTATTGACTTTTATTATGCTAATCGCTGATCTATTTTGATGTTCGTTTTGTTGGATTCTAATCTCAATATTATGTGTCATCTGACTATAGAGCAGGTTCCTTGTGTACTTTAAACCTCCGTTAATATTTATTTGGTTGCAACAGTTTCGGAAAGTTTTGCGCTCTCACCTTCGGTTGTAAAATACACGTTACCTTCACACTCGGTCCCATTTTGTCATTTACAATGAAATTAGAAAGGCTACTCAATCTGATCCAATTGTCTTGGCTTACCATCATTTTTGATTTGTGTACAGTTTTGTGTAGATTTAAGAAGCAAAACCTGATACCGTACTGTTTGTGTATGAATAAAGTTTTTTGTTTCTTTATTTCTTTTATATAGGCAGGCATGGCAGTGGCTATGTTACTCACATAGGTCTCAAATACCCTTACAACGTTTGCTACCCAATGTATCAGGCGAATATTCAGAATAAGTCATTGCTTCTAGCTGTTGTCTATAATTTTATTTTGTCTAATCTCAATATTGTGTCATCTGACCACAGAGCAGGTTCGTTGTGTACTTTAAACCTCTGTTAATATTTATTTGGTTGTAGTATGTTCCGAAAAGTTTTGCACATATGTTCGTTCACCTACTGAGGTAGGATACACGTTACCGACATACTCGGTCTCATTTTGTCATTTTCAATTTGCAATGAAATCAGAAAGGCTACTCAATCTGACCCGATTGTCTTGGCTTACCATCATGTTTGATTTGTGTACATTTTTGTATAGATTTAAGATGCAAAACCTAATACCATAACGTTTGTGTATGAATAAAGATTTTTCTTTATTTATTCTTTTTATTTAGGCAAGCATGGCAGTGGCTATGTTACTCACTTAGGTCCCATATACCCTGACCACGTTTGGGACCTAATGTTTCAGGCGGATATTCAGAATAAGGAATTGCTACTAACTGTTATATTCAAGTTTCTTTTGTCTGATCTCGATATAACGTGTCATCTTACCATAAAGCAGTTTCATTGTGTATTTGAAATCTCTTGTAATATTTATTTGGTTGCACCTACGGATGTAGGATGCACGTTACCGACACACTCGGTCTCATTTTGTCATTTACAATTTGAATGGTATCAGAAAGGCTACTCAATCTGATCCGATTGTCTTGACCTATCATTATTTTTTATTGGTGTACATTTTTGTATATATTTATGAGGAAAAACCTAATACCATACCGTGTAATAAAAAAAAATCTTGCTTCATTTCTTTCATTCTTCTAAGTTGAATGTATTGATAGGATTGCTCTGTCAAACTTGTTTTCTTTTTTCATTATTTTACTATCGAGTGCTTCAATTGACGTTATTTTTATTATTATTATTATTTAGAGATATTGAACCTCCACGCTATATATTTCCTTCATGTAAAATAAAAGATATTATTCGTAGATTTACATATGCGACCGATTATTCTTGGTTATACAATCAGAGGGAAAAAAAGTTCATATATGTAATCATAAGACGTTCATGACACTATATTACATGAACTGATATAATCGTCGCTGATCCTATATTTCCCTCTGAATGAGATTTGGAAATCCTGTGGCAACATTCGGTTCTCTTCTTAGTTCTATCGGCAGTGAAGTGCTGTGGTATATCAAATTTTATTCATGTGAGTAGTCTATAGCTTAAAATAAGGAAAGTGATTGTGGGCATTTAACCGCATGATCGTGAGTGGTCGGTGCTGTGATCGTCTGTGTTTATTGCGATGTTTTCCTAATTTGTTGAAATTATCAGGCTTGTGTCACTGCTTGTTAATTGCTACTGTAGTAGCTTTAGGTTGTCCAGAAATTCAATTTATGTCTTATTAAGTCAGCATCAAATTGAATCTTTTATTGCTGGCTTCAACAAAATCAGTCGTGATACAAATTATGCTTGTCTGAAAAAGTGGTGATGGTTTCCGTCATTTCAACTGATGAGCATAATCTGGCGTTTGAAAACTCAGCACTACGTCACGCTGGTGGTCAGCTTACAGATACAGTGTCTCATCCCTAGTCAAAAGAGGGGTGGTCGACGGCAAGCTCCATCTCGCACAATTTAGCCCTTATGTGCTAAAGGATCCGGCGGTAACCCTGCAACATACACTCGGTGTCACGATTGCAGTCCGAGGATTCGTTGTCAACAGCGGGGCCCAACAGTCTTCACTGGTTTACCCCGTCGCATCATAATGACTGCCCCCCCCCCCATCCACGATTATCCTGACACAGGGAGGCCAAGGGCGGGAACACATAAGAGCAGCGTCTAAATCAACCATTCACAATCTCTCTTCACTCACGCCTGGTTATTGCACGTGCTGTCGCCACTTCCACATTCATGTCTCTCCTTCCGACTGCTTCACACCATCCAGCCACCTAAACTTTGGTCTACTCCTAGGCCTGCAACCACTCCCCTCCGCATTCATCACCTTTTTTACCAATCTCCCATGGTCCTTCCTCTTCATGTGCTCAAACCCTCTGTAAACACACAAATCCACTCAGTCCTCTAACTTCCTTACCATCCTTGTTCTTATTTGAACCACATTGTTGGTAATGGGTTATCTCACCCTTACTCCAGCCATGCTCCTCAAACATTTTGTCTCAAGAACATTTAACCTTCTCTCCTCTGCTGACACCCCTAAGTCTCAGCTCTGTTGAGCACAGTTGGCAACAACACCCTCATACAGCCCTCTCTTTGCTTCCTCCCCAGCTCATTACACTCTTTGAGTATGGTACAAAAAATCTAAATATTCTGGGGGGCCCACCCTAGTGCTGTTCATACTGTGGAGTAGAAGCTTAGTTCTGAGTCATGTTGCACGCAGTTCTGACTACATTACAACTATTGTTGAAACCTTACCCAACCTAACTGAGAGGTGTGTTCCTAACTCTCCAGGCTATGATATGTGCATTAAATCTGTGAGGCAAACATGTGTATGATTCCAGGGTGTGTTTACTTGCAAGCAAATATACATACACTGCTACTAATCATGTATTGATGACCCCATGTTACACAACTACTCATCCATAACTGCAACTACCCATCCATAACGACAACATTTACCAAAACTTTTATTGTACAGCTTATTGGCAATATCAAACAAAAACATTCTTAGGAACAAACCATCACCCATCATACCATTGCTTCTTCATTATGCACTGTACCAGGTGAGTGGAATAGATTGACTGGTGTAAATTATTTTACAAACTACAGCTTGTCACAGACATTCAAGAACATCTGTTCTCCACATTGTACTTGGTAGAGCAATTAGGCCCCCACCTCATAAGGATCTTGTGACCAGATTGCACAATTTGGCAGGCAGCGCACGCAAACATTGATAAGAAATATGTGATGCGCACGTGAAATCTTCAGATGCAGCGTGAAGACACCTTTCAAAATATCGCACGCGGGGACAGTACATTGCACGTAAACAATTCTTCAAAAATATTTGTTGTGCTAAAATTTCACGCACACATTTTCTTCCATAGCACATTTATTCAAGCTGACACCGAGATCCCTAACCACTGCGCATCACCATCATTGAAAAACTACTAATCTCTGTGACCGAACAGTTCGGATCGTCATTGGTTACTGAGAGAAACAAACGAAAACCAATATCGCATTTTTTTGGCGGGAGAATAAAAAATTGACGATTCACAATACAACGGGCAATATCAGTCAAGTCTAATCGCATCAGCGTTTGGTATGAATGCAACAATAGCTAAACTGTAATATTGAATTACGCCCTGCATGGTTCAAACAACAATTTAACATTACATTTTGACAATAGATAAAACAAACACCGACGTCACACACGTTATGTTAACAAGTTTGCTGCAACATACATGGAAGAGACAGTGGAGTGGAAGTGCAAATTAAGCATTGTTAATAATGGCAATTTTCATTAAGAACTGACAGGTATTCTTCATTTCAATTTATAACTAATATAAGAAAGAGTATCATCTAAATGTTACATTCTGTTTTGTATGACGCCTGGTTGGTGAAAGACGCTTACGTCTATGTGTGGTCATGTCAAGCTCTACATACATGTAATTCTGCACGTCTGTTTCTTTGCGCTCGCAGCCTTGCTGATCTAGTTCTCTGTTTTGTATATATTTGTCAGTGTCTCTGACAGTGGTGCACGTAACTCATCAAACATACTGCTGCAAGCGCACGCAAAGGTCTAGATATGTTGATCTCAGCTTCTGAGGCGCACAGCTGGTTCGTTTCTTAATATTCGGCGATGAAAACGCACGTAATGTTCTCAACCTCGTGCCCAATTGTGCAATCTGGTCTTGTGATGCTTGTCAAATATTTGCAAGGGGAGTTCATTTTTCAGCCCAACATAGTTGTGGCTCAAGACAAAGTTGTTTTGTGTGTCAGAGAGCAAGATTGCACAATTGGGCACGGGGTTGAGAACATTATGTGCATTTTCATCTCTGAATATAAAGACCCAAACAAGCCGTGCACCTCTGAAGCGGAGATTGGCATGTTTAGACTTTAGCGTGCGCTTGCAGAGTAGGTTTGTAGAGTTGCGTGCGTTACTGTTGCAAGATACTGGCTAATATATATTGAGAGGATTGTTGAGGAACGTACGCTGGGCAATGGACTTCAGAATTACAGTTTGGTATGACCGCACATGATGCAGAGGTCTTGTCAATCAGGCGTCCTCCAAACTGAATGAATCATCTTGAGGATTTTTCTTCTTTTGGTAGTCAGACAAATTATAATTACAAATCACTGTCAGCTCATATTTGAAATAGCAATCATAACGTATCTTGATTTCCCATGCCATCATCACGTATCTCATTTCCCGATCATACGACTGACAGTGGCATTGCCTAATTTTGCTCTTTCCCTCTGGCTGTTCCATGAATGTTGCGCCTAACTAGTTCACAAAATGTGTGGCGTTGGTGTTTTTCATCTACTGCCAATATGGAGGAATGCCATATTGTTGTTTGAACTAGGTTGCTAGGAGCCTGTTTCCTCAATTTGGCGGGCAGTGCATGAAAACATTGATAAGGAATATTGGATCCGTACGTGAAATCTTGAGATGAAGCGCATGTAAAGACACTTTTCCAAAATTGTGCACGCAAAGACAGTACATCGCACGTAAACAAATCTTTGAACTATTTGGTGTGCTACAATTTTATGCACACATTTTCCTCCGTAGCACAAAAACATCATTGAAGAACTAGTAATTTCTTTGATTGGATACTCCAGATTGACAGCTGTCAGACAACTTAACAAAAACAAATATTGCATATTTTGGCGGGAGAATAAAAAATTGGCAATGCACAATACAACTCAGAATATTAGTAATGATGAAGTGCATCAGTTTTTAGACTTTGATATGATTGCAACCAATAGCTAAACTGCAGTATTAAACTAATCCCGGCATGGTTCAAACAACAATATAACATTCCTGCACATTGGCAGTTAATGAAAACTAACCCTGACGTCACACTGGTAAACATGTTAGGCGCAACATCCATGGAACAGCCGGAGGGGAAGTTCAAAATTACGCAATTCAGTCATCAGTTGTATAGTCAGTAATCAAGGAACAATATTGAACTACTCCCGGCATGGTTCAAACAACAATATAACATTTCTGCACATTGGCAGTGGATAGAAACAAACACAGACGACGCACATTTGGTAAACATCTTAGGCGCAACATTCATGGAACAGCCGGAAGGGAAGTGCAAAATTATGCAATTCAGTCATCAGTTGTATGGTCGGAAATCGAGGAACGATAACATGTTGTAAGTGATCGCAAGGAACGTGAACATGTTGTTTGTGATTGCTATTTTCAATAAAAACTGAATGATTGTTGATTATAATTTGCATGAAAACCAAAAGAAACAGAATCATCCAGAAGTTTAATTCTGTTTTGGAGGATGCCTGGTTGGCAGGACATCTGCGTCTATGTGCGGTCAACCTAAACTGTAATTCTGAACTCAATTGCCCGGCGTACGCTCCTCAAACGCTTAGCGCTGAATATATATTTGCCAGTATCTTGCGACAGTAGTGCACACAACTCTGCAAGCAGACACAAAGGTCTATATATGCCAATCTCGGCTTCTGAGGCGCCCCTAGTCAGGAGGTATTTTATTTACAATATGCCCAATCATTATTTTAGTCCTAGTATGTAACCAACAAACAAATAGCCTTCAAGTTCCAATGAACTCTGTGCTTGAAGTCTATTTGTTTGTTTGTCAAATACTAGGAGGAAAATAATGTTGGGTCTTGAAAGTGTTGATTAATGAAAGACTTCCCTCATTAAAGTGCCAGATTGCCGGTTTGCATCTATTGACAACGCGGTTTGCTTCCAGTTCAAAATAAGTGTTGAACAGCTGATACGTGCTATGATGGCTTCACCTTGCCTTCAATTGCAGCATCGTTCAAGCCATGTAGTGAATCCAGAGTGTAGTCGTGTGATCATATTCATTAACAAGTCAATAGATAAAAAAGATCAATGACATTTATTACTTATTTCAGAGTGGGTAGGGTGATTTTCATTAGGTTAACCGGGACTGCTATGGATTCTGTTCGTATGCGCACTGGGCAGAATGCTGGTACGAGTGGATGCAGACCCCACTCTAATAATTTTACACTAGTGACTTGACCTATATGCTTATGTCTGCAGCAATTGTTTACAGAACACATATCCAGCTGAGGGAAAATGTCATGTTATGAAAGTGTTCAACCAAGTAGTATACAGTTACAAATACAATGATGCTGGCAATGGGTAAAATGCATAGTGAATTTAAAAAAATGAAAAGGCAAAACAATGTTAGGGATCACTTTCTCCCATTACATTTTTCAAAATAACGGTAGAGACTCCTCTGATGGGGCAATATAATTTAAATCAATTGATTAACCCAGAGCATAGTAGTTGGTTGTTGTCCATATTGTTTGAATAATGGCACAACGCACGAGTATTAATTTGCATCATCGTACAATCACCAGACCAAAGGACCACCATATGACAGAGGCAACCTCACACGTCAAAGTAATCTTGCCAACTCCAACAGCAGTGATTTGGTGGAACGTAGCGGGCGGGAGTAAAGAGTAAAGCCAAAGCAACAGTGTGTTGACCAAACTCTGTGCATTTGTATAAGAAATCTATTGCGATTGGCTGGTCGAATAAATTATGCTTCCTTACTGGGAGTTAGTAGTCTGTTGGAGCTTTGGCCATTTATTGTTTGATTGCTGTTGGTCAACTTGGCTTCAATTTAATTTCTCCTGAGTAAATTTCAAATTTTGTCACGTAAAAACTTGAAGAACAAAATGCTCAGTGCCTGCGGTGAATATCGCATAAAAATTTAAACGCACAGAAATTGTGGCAGATACAAACATTCAAATTTTACTGCACAGACATTTGTGGATTTATCCGCCGTAACCCCATGTTTTTTGAAACGGGGCTGGGGATACCACAAGTGTTTGTTAGTGTTGACTGGGATGATTCCCCATGGCGTCAACTGGGATGATTCCTCATTGGTTAACAACCCGGAGTGACTGACTCCCGCACCCATTTTTTTTGGTCACCAAAGCATTGGAAATGTCACTATTTGACTACAAGACTTGAAACTGTGCTTCTGAGTTTTGACTACTTCCCTGCATCTATTTTGATGGAAAAAATTTGTTTTCCTGCATTGTAAAATAACTAAATGTAGTTGTTCACATATTTAACATCTGGAAGTAACTGATGCAATATAATGACACCACAACTATGTTCAAACTGTGTAGATAACTTTATAATGACTCAAAGATTATACCCCATGGTGACAATTCTAGCCCTAAGTGTTGATGTCTATTTGATGCCTAGGAACAAACATAATATTTCCATATTAAGGTAACAAAGACAATATCTAATATGCCTTTTATTCATGCCTATGCAATTAGTTTGCAATAGCATTGCAGAAATACCTTATCTACTTGATATGTATAAAAAAAAATGCATAATATTTGCTCATTCCACAATAATTCAGGATCATAATTAGTTAAGGATGTGGAGAAATGACTTTGTCAAGTTTGCAAATATTGAAGGAAAATTCAGTTTCTCTACAGTGCAATTAGTATAAAAAATCCATGCAGCCTAACACAAGCATCAAAAACTACCTGTCAGGCGTAATTTACGTGACATGTTATTTCAATAAACTTGTATGTACTGATAGGGCATGGTCTCTCTATTGATATTCTCTAACTTTTCATTTGTTTCAGTTATTGATATGTGGTGTGAGGAATTGCCCCATTTGGTGTGAGGAATTGCCCCATTTGGTGTGAGGAATTGCCCCATTTGGTGTGAGGAATTGCCCCATTTGGTGTGAGGAATTGCCCTCATTTGGTGTGAGGATTCGCCCTCATTTGGTGTGAGGATTCGCCCTCATTTGGTGTGAGGATTCACCCTCATTTGGTGTGAGGATTCACCCTCATTTGGTGTGAGGATTCACCCTCATTTGGTGTGAGGATTCACCCTCATTTGGTGTGAGGATTCACCCTCATTTGGTGTGAGGATTCACCCTCATTTGGTGTGAGGATTCACCCTCATTAGGTGTGAGGATTCACCCTCATTTGGTGTGAGGATTC
>SDVV010021242.1:0-13168 GCA_016164225.1 Gammarus roeselii
CTTAGGTATTGCAAATGCCTTAGGTATTGTAAATGCCTTAGGTATTGTAAATGCATTAGGTATAGCAAATGCCTTAGGTATAGCAAATGCCTTAGGTATTGTAAATGCATTAGGTATAGCAAATGCCTTAGGTATTGTAAATGCATTAGGTATAGCAAATGCCTTAGGTATTGCAAATGCATTAGGTATTATGATTGCATTAGGTATTGTAAATGCATTAGGTATTGTAATTGCATTAGGTATTGTAAATGCATTAGGTATTGTAATTGCATTAGGTATTGTAATTGCATTAGGTATTGTAAATGCATTAGGTATTGTATTTGCATTAGGTATTGTAAATGCATTAGGTATTGTAATTGCATTAGGTATTGTAAATGCCTTAGGTATTGTAAATGCATTAGGTATAGCAAATGCCTTAGGTATAGCAAATGCCTTAGGTATTGTAATTGCATTAGGTATTGTAATTGCATTAGGTATTGTAAATGCATTAGGTAATGTAATTGCATTAGGTATTGTAAATGCATTAGGTATTGTAAATGCATTAGGTATTGTAAATGCATTAGGTATTGTAAATGCATTAGGTATTGTAAATGCATTAGGTATTGTAAATGCATTAGGTATTGTAAATGCATTAGGTATTGTAAATGCATTAGGTATTGTAAATGCATTAGGTATTGTAAATGCATTAGGTATTGTAATTGCATTAGGTATTGTAAATGCATTAGGTATTGTAATTGCATTAGGTATTGTAATTGCATTAGGTATTGTAATTGCATTAGGTATTGCAATTGCATATTAGATGTCTCAATTGAATGAGGTCTGCGATTGAATTAGATATTGTTAGTACATTAGGTGTAGTACATGCTTTAGGAACAATGAGCGCATTATGTACGGTCAATGCATTTGCAGTATTGCAGGTATATATTCAAGATTTGAGTAATTGAGCCCTCTTGCACATCAAAGCAACGTGCTGGTTGCGTAAAATACTTTACAAATGTCAATTAGTGAACAGCGCCAGCATCAGTCAACGCGGTGTAAAGGTTGCTGTAGTAATCTTCTCGTGTTGATGGCATGCTACTAAATCCTTCAGGTGCGGCTTCCGCTCAAAAATCTCTTTGCTGTCAGCATCACGAAAACTGCATGCAATGACGGAAACTTGGGGAGCCTCTTCGTTTATTTTTATGCACTCTTTTAGGAATTGTAATGTCGGAAATGAGTCAACATTTTCAATTCATGATAGAATATGGCATGATTATGTTATGAGCATGTAAGAAAGTGATGAGGCTTGGGATTAAATAAATCTTAAAGCAATGATGTTCAACTGCAGTGCAAATTAACTTTACACATCAGAAGACAACAATCAACAATGGGAATAAACTTGTTAATGAGAATGGAGGGTCAGAAATGATTGGAAAATATGCATCTAGAAATGTTGTATAATCAAGGTCACATTATTAATGAGAATGTAGGAGTAGTATACTGTATCATAGCATCAAAACTCTAATGCAAATTGATTGGAATCCTTTTAATGAACGTCATTGAAGAACGAAACGACATTCCTATTTATTGACCTACTGTTCTGTTTTCAGGACACAGAACAATTGAGATTATTGTAGCGAACGCGCATAAGTCTTAGTAATCCATGGCTGATGAGAACCGAACAATGCATTGGCCTATGCGAACATTCCAATAAATTACAACATTCACATTTGCAAGGATTCATTGGAATGTGCGAATGTGGCTCAGGGGAATGTTTTGACCAAATCACCACTCGATGAACTCACAAAACCAATGCAACCTTTTTGGGTGACCGCGTCAACCTTCGAGAAAGGTTTCGACCAAGCAGGTATAGATTAGCCCTTCTGTATGTACGAGTGGCGGAGCTCTGCAAAGGATGGCTTCGATTTTGCATGTAGATGTATTTGAATTTTATTAAAATAAAATTTGTAAGCATGAATAAAATATATTCAGTCTCAAGCAGCTGCACTGTTGAACTCCTGTTCTCTGAAGAGTTTTCAGAGCATATGAAAGTCTTGCCAAGATTTATGAATAATTTCACAAATGTTGTTGAAACTATGACCGGGACTGCAAGCATGTCTGCCTCTACGACAGAGAAGATCGAGCAAGAGTGAACTTCAGGCGACCGCTGCAATGATCGTTAATAACTCTGCCTGAACCAGAAATATAATTTGTATGGGAAAGATATAAGGAAATAATGAGTTACACCTTAAGGTGGAGGAGATGGGGTATTGGATTGATAACACTCTTCTCATTTCTTCGTAACGTAGCATCCTATTTCAATATAGCACTCGGAGTCTTGCGGAACCTTCCCAGAATCCGTTATTGACCACAGCATTTTTAGAGTCGTTCTACGAAAACCGTTGCATTATTAGCGTCGTACTACGAAAACCGTTGCATTATTAGCGTCGTACTACGAAAACCGTTGCATTATTAGCGTCGTACTACGAAAACCGTTGCATTATTAGCGTCGTACTACGAAAGCCGTTGCATTATTAGCTTCGTACTACGAAAGCCGTTGCATTATTAGCGTCGTACTACGAATGCCGTTGCATTATTAGCGTCGTACTACGAAAACCGTTGCACTATTAGCGTCGTACTACGAAACCCGTTGCATTATTAGCGTCATACTACGAAAACCGTTGCATTATTAGCGTCGTGCTACAAAAGTCGTTGCATTATTAGCGCCATACTACGAAAACCGTTGCGTTATTAGCGTCGTACTACGAAAAGCGTTGCATTATTAGCGTCGTACTACGAAAGTCGTTGCATTATTAGCGTCGTACTACGAAAACCGTTGCATTATTAGCGTCGTACTGCGAAACCCGTTGCATTATTAGCTTTGTACTACGAAAGCCGTTGCATTATTAGCGTCGTACTACGAAAACCGTTGCATTATTAGCGTATTACACTTATAACAAAAATCCTGCACTCTTGGCGTCGTGACCTGAAAACTATTTCACTGCATTTGTTAACGTCATCCCCAGAACACGAAAACCCCTGCACTGTTGGCGCCGAACCCCGGAAACGAGAATCGCTGCATTCTTGACGTTTTACGCCGGAAACGAAAGCGACAAATCCCCTACGGAGGGCCCCCATGTACGCTCACACGATAAATTATGCTACGCACTCCACATTAAAGCTCATTTTAGTGCCGTGAATTGTCGTCTTCCAGTGCAATAGCACTCGTTTAATCAGATGTAATACTATTAATATTCGACGCGGACAGCTTTCGGCATTGGCGGATACTAATGCAATTTCCGTACACAGATGTAAAATTACCAAACTTGACATGTATGTAAGTAGATTTTATGATGTTGTAGGAATAAAAGTTATTCTCTCATCTCCATCCCGTTCAGGGGTGGAGTGTTCAATGTAGTGACCATTTCAACCTTGTGCAATCTCACGCACAAGGTTAAAATAATCTCAATGCATGGCCTCGTCCACGAACGACAGGAACAAGAAGTCTTACATTGAACACTCCACCACAGAACGGGATGGAGACCAGAGAATAACTTTTATTCCTACAACATTGTAAAATCTACTTACATACATGTCAAGTTTGGAATGTTACATCTTGGATAGACATCGTACGGAAAATTGCCATAGTATCTACTAATGCCGAAAATTGCCCCGTGTCGAATATTAATAGTACATCTGATTAAAAATGGAATCACATGTGGAATATCATACTCGTTTATGATTTACTACTATTGCACCGAAAGACGACAATTCCCTGCACTATAATGTGTTTCTATTAAATTAAAGAGAAGTGCGTAGCATAATTTATCGTGTGAGCTTACAAGTGGAGGCCTCCACGGGAAATTTCCCGGTACGATTTACTGCGTGGTCATTACCTCTGAATCCGCCACGATGCAAGCCCCGTTTGTTTTGCTTGCAATTACGCAGGAGAAAATGCTGTGGCAACCAAATTGAATACGTCTGCAATGCTTGAAGTAAAAATACCTGGTTCTTGACGTCATCTACTGCAGTATCGTATTAATGCGTCAGTTATTCTCGTTTCTCATCAAATTTAACAGGTTGCTATCTACAGGTACTCTCGAAACCGCTTCTGTTATAACAGCTAACTGTCTAGTCAGTTCACTTATGATTTGCCTACTGTAACAAGCGATTTTAGATACGTTCAAATGTTCACATTTTTGGGCAACAATCATTGCTATAGCTACCGCCAACGTAACCGCTACTGCCTTAACAGCAAATTGGCAAATGCGCAAATGTAAGCGAGAGATCACTGCTGGTGCTTCTCGACTTGTTTGACTAGCTCTGCCGTGAGCGCTACAGCCGTCCCATGAACTTCGACAAGCGCACAGGGAGAATTACGTAATGAAAGTGATATGTCTCATCCCGGAAGTGTAAAATTTTATTTTAATTGTATCAAACTGCACTTTTTTTTGTATGGGGATGGTAACTAACTGTACGTTGATAATTTAACTTATTGAAAATTGTACCCCATATACCTGTTATATATGACCGTTCAGCGAAATCGTTGAACGGTCGAATAACACCAAAATTGTTGTTGTGATTCAAAATTTATCTCTAATTATCGTAGGCGAACTAGTAAAAATTTGTATCGCAGCTATACATATACTTTTTAAGTTATTAACAAAAAGAATGGTCTTAGAACTGATCCTTGAGGCACTTCGCTGGTTACCTACCCAGAAAAAGAAACTCCATTTGATGGGAGGCGCGGACGCCCTTTGCACCCAGGTTTTTCATTTAATTAACCTAACGTTGACAGCTGAGAGCTTGGAAATCAATCGTATCGTGGAAACTCTATTTGTAGAACTCTTCCACGGCAATTGATAGATTTCGACTTATACGATTGAACATTACTGGTATTGGATTGCTTTGGTAATTGGCTATGAAATCAGACTGGTTTATTGATGCACACATTATTCACGTTTTCCCTTCTAGAAACACTTCAAATAAATGATTTGATCATTTTGCGACCAAATTTCTCTGAAGTTTCTTTGTGACCACAGTCGTTGCAGATGTACAGCAGCGAAAGAAAATTAGTTTATGATTAGTCTTTAACCGGTACGACAAACTAGACTTTTCCTATGTGGAATTTTATGGAAATTTCTGGAAATTTCTTACGGTATCATATCTGGTCAAAGCTTCTTTATGAAAAAGATGAGTTAAATTTCCAATTAAAACTCCATTCTAACCGCACAGCGCCGTCATCGTGAAATTAACTTGGGGTGGACGGATGATTATTCATTTTATAGATAATTAACACTTTTTTTTCGGATCTTATTCTTTCTTATTTCGTAGGCTCTATTATTTATCTGTGCCCTTTTTACATGGTGATAAATTTTGCATTGGTTATTATATATCGAGGCTGTCCGTGGGACCCGCGGGACTCGGGACACCCGGGTGTTTCGGGAACCCAGGGTACTTGGAAGACCAGGAGGATTGAGGGGGGGCCCCCTTGGACCCTTCTGAGGCCCTTTGTGACACCCTTGAGACCCTTTGGGACCCCTTTGAGAAACTTCGGCACCCTCATGGAGCCCCTCTGAACTCTAGTACCCTTGCTTCCTTCTCCTTACGCTGTATAACCTATACACAGAAAAATGTAAGTATGTGAAATGTTTGAGTAGAACAATTAGCTATTACAGTCCACGGATTGTTGGCACAGAGGCGAAAGCCGCGTCAAGGCTGATCGAAGAGCGTCAGGATCAGTCGAAACATGTCGAGACAAATTGAGTTGGTCGCGATGAGTCGTGACTGGCCGAAATTAGTCGAGACAAGCCGAGATGAGCTGAGACGAGATGACTCAATGGACCCAGGGAGCTCGGGGAACCCCGGGGACTTGGGTTATCTTCCGGGACCCATCGGGCTCAAATGGGACCCAAGAGACCTCTGCCCCCCCCCCACACCCTACCCCATAAACAGAAAGTGATATGTCAATAATCTGAACAGTTTTTCAGCCCATGATGAACCAGCCCTTTCTTTCCTCTTCACGATCCACAATTTCGCCATCTAAACTAATGCTAATATATTTGCGCGAGAATTCCCGTTTGTGATTGTGATTACGTGTTTTTCAGTCCGTTCTCGCTCGCGCGTTTGCGGACCATATGTTATTTATATTGTTGACCTTTACCGCGCAACTATAAACCTTGTAGTGCGTTGCGGTTGGAGTTGATCTGATCCGTAAAGCCGTGGACCTTGTACCAACTTCGACGATACTATCTGTGCGCACTGGCGTGCGTACATATTACTCTTGAGGTTCTGTGGGGTTGGAGGCGGGGATTTGTTTCGTCTGAGTTTTTATCTTACATGAATAAAATAATTTTACTATAACTGAACTAAATCGCGTAGCTGTAAACAGTGTGTTGCGTTGCTGACGGAGCTTACTTTGTCCGTGTAGTCTTAAACCTTGTACCTATCTCGACGATGCTACCTGTACACATTGGCGTGCATACACATTACTCTATAAGTTCTAAATGATTGAAAGCGGAGAACCGTGTCGTCTATACGTTTTTTCTCGTGCGCATCAGCATGCGTCTTACACGATTGAATTTTTAAAATGTCCTAACTCTGACAACGTTGTTTCTCTCGCATGCCGAGGCGTGCGAGCCTACTGAAATCTATTATCGTTGAGCCCTACGGGGGAGCCTGTTATGACTCACGTTGAGGCTCCGGTGGAACTAAGGCTTAAATCAAATCAAAATTTCCAATGAGTTCAAATTTCGAGGGGAAAATTGCCATCGAAGATTTCTCTGCATCATTTATCATAAACGAATTTTCTTTCGCCACTGTACGTAGTTGGCGGTGAAATACCGAACTGTTGATAGTTAGGACCGCTGCAACTCAGTCTCTGCTGGATGGGGAGGGTAGCTGGAACAATTATACGACCAATCGTGAATATTTCCAAATGCTATCTTCGCAATCGGAGTCTTTTGAATGACTTGAGCCCAATGTAAGAAGCGAAAAAAAAATCATTTATGGTTAGTCTTCAAACGAAAAAACAAAATTTTACGTGAAATTCAACTTCATGAATAAATTTCTTACTGTAGTGTATCTGGACAAAACTTCTCAGTGAATAGTATCAATTGTATTTTTGATGAGTTCAAATATCAAGCGAAATATGATCTATGATGATTTTACTTAATCTTCAATTTATTGTTTCGTAACAATAAATGTGTTATAAGATATGCTGATTTGTGCGCAAAAGAAGTGAATAATGCATGTGACAATAAACCCGACCGAATTCGCGGCTGATTCCGTAATCGAAGGCATTATACAAAAGAGCTGTTCAGTGTAGCTGGAAATGTATAACCAAGTGCACCAGTCCAATCAAATTTACAAATAAAAACATCTATTGCCAGCTGATCTCAGAAATTATACTGTTATCTGCTTAGTTTAAAAACGCAAAAATGTTTTATTGTACATAAATCTTGAACGTTCTGTTGCAAGGTTTTTACTGTGATGTGCAGCTTAACATTACATTTTAATCCTTTACCTACACCACCGACTACAATTATTACAATATCCAATGTTCTTTAGAATGCAAGTGTATGAACGAAATAACTGTTGATAAAAAAGCCTTTACACGTGCCTGAAACCCCAACGAGATATATGCCGCCGCATTCGCCTACCGTGTATCTAAAAATACAAGTCTCAGTAATTGCTGCCTTTACATTAATACGCTGGCGAAAGTACCAGGGTCGGAGGAAATGAACGGAGCACCCAAGCCATTTCTAAGAAAACCTTCATTCAATCAGTGTCTGAAGCCCGTCAAAAAGGATCAGTTCTGTTGGGATTCATCGTCAGCAGCCTCTCATTGTCTACAGACTCTCATTTGTCTGCAGACTCTCATTTGTTTGCAGACTCTCATTTGTTTGCAGACTCTCAACCGTATGCAGCCTCTCATTCGTCTGCAGCCTCTCATTTGTCTGCAGCCTCTCATTTGTCTGCAGCCTCTCATCCGTTTGCAGCCTCTTATTCGTCTGCAACCTCTCATTCGTTTGCAGCCTCTCATTCGTCTACAGCCTTTCATTCGTCTGCAGCCTTTCATTCGTCTGCAGTCTCTCATTCGTCCGCAGCCTCTTATTCGTCTGCAGCCCTTCATTCGTCATCAGCCTCTCATTCGTCGGAAGCCTCTCATTTGTCGGCAGCCTCTCATTTGTCGGCCGCCTCTCATTTGTCGGCCGCCTCATATTTGTCAGCAGCCTCTCATACGTCGGCAGCCTCTCATTTGCCGACAGCCTCCCATTCGTCGGCAGCCTCTCATTTGTCGACAGCCTCTCATTCGTCTACAGCCTCTCATACGTCTGCCGACTTTCATTCGTCTGCAGTCTTATATTCGTCTCTCTAGATTCTCATTTGTCCGCAAACTTTCATTAGTATGCAGACTGTCGACTCTCAATCTTCTGCTGACTCTTAGTCGTCTGCAGCATCTCATTCGTCAGCAGACTCTCACTCTTCTGTAGACTCATTCGTCTGCAACCTCTCCTCCGTCTGCAGCATGTCTTTCTTCTGCAGACTCTGTCGTTTGCAGCCGGAACACAAAGAAACTCATAAGAAAAATAAGCTTATCGCGAGTATTTTTTGTATACAACCGTAAATAAAGTGGCTTTGAAAACCATTCCATAGAGACCCTGAACTCCCTGTACGGAAGACTCGCTCCTGCATTCAGTCGCGAGCCTCTTCGTAATGCCTTTTATCATGATGATGCACATGCGCGGCCGATTGACTCTACAGATAACACGGATGAGCGCTTTTATCAGGATGATGCACATGCACGGCCGATTGACGCTACAGATAACACGGATGAGCGCTTTTATCAGGATGATTCACATGCGCGGCCGATTGACGCTACAGATAACACGGATAAGCGCTTTTATCATGATTCACATGCGCGGTCGATTGATGCTACAGATAACACGGATGAGCGCTTTTATCAGGATGATTCACAAGTAGATAGTATTTGTGCATGACGCAAATTAGGGAAGGCTTATAGATAGGAATTAATCAGTGGTGGGCGGGAAGTTGGGTGATTCATTCGAACGGGCGGCGCAAAGGGGGTTGGAACCGGCTTGGCGCGGTCGGAGTCATTCGGGTGGGGGGACGACGGCTTTCGGATTATTTGTGAGGTATGTTCATACGTTATATAAATATATGTTAATAGGCTATATAAATTGTATGTTTACATATAAATATAGACTAGCTTTGGTACATGGTACTTTTATCGCATTTTCAATGCAAGGCATGAGGCGTTGTATTGCCATTTCATTGCTAGTCCTATGGTTGTATAAGAATATTAATAATACATTTTTAAAAGTTATTTTTGATAATAAAACCTTTCTTTCTACATTTTAAACATTCATGTAACCATTGACATAGGACGCATCCACTGCATCTTTTTTTCTTCACTCAGGGTCCACACTTTATCTCATGTCACTACGGACACTACTGCTCCACTCAATTCATACCTTGCCAACAACATGATAAATTTACACGTGGCATTGATTTAATTAGTTTAATGTTATTTTCTGTGAATGTATCATTTGCACTGTAATTCTTTTCGTTTAATATATGCCGTCATGTTATGACCAAATTTTACATCACACGTGATTAGTTTATAAATGTATGAGCTTATTTGCAGACCGATCAAATACAACAATGATCAGGAATGAAATAACTAGTGTTATGATATGAATCCTTAGACGATGCTCGAAAAAACGTGGCATCTCCATGCTTGCTCAAGTTATTGTGTTTTTATTTATAGCTCAGCTATTATTTATAATGGTGCGGTAGAAAATTATTTAGGCATAATTCATACATCAACATTCCTCTCAAGCAGGAGGTCACCGAAACGGCCATGCGTGTAGGGACGTTAAAACGGCCCTGCGTGTAGGGACGTTAAAACCGCCCTACTCCAATATGGTAGGGAAGGTAGTCACAGTGCTGCCCGGGTCATACGGCTGGCATACCTGTTTCACCCTGTTACAGTAGACATAGTCGAACACGTACACCGCGCGGTCAACACGACCGGTGCGCGCGCACCAGTTGTGCTGGCGCCTCAGTAGCTCCTCTGTCTCGGTCAGGAGTGATTCTGAGCGTGATCCTTCTCCAAAGATGTGACATTTAGAGTGAATTTATATAGATTTTACTATAGTATCAGTGGTATGATACGTGGTATTGTATATGAATATCAGTGTTAACATTTTTTGGGTGTTACCACGCTAGGTGACCCTAACTATTTCCTGTTCCCATACGTTATAATACCAGTCATGCTCAAGAGTGCAGTGTTGGTGGTAGCATCGACAGGGATGAAATACCGATTTCCCCCTGTCACGGTAGACACGGTCGTACAGGTTTCATGTAGCAGTGTATGTTGTTCTGTGATTAAGCAACGGTGTATTATTAACAGTGAATGCATAACAGTGTTTCTCTGTAGATGTTTACGAGTGTTATTCTAGTGTTACGAACCTGTGCTAGAGTGTTACTTCATGAACTGTCTCAGAATCTGTCTATTTCTTCGTCCTCTTCAAGTTGCACTTGCTTATTTTTCCAGAATGCTTTAGGGAGCCTATCCAGGAATGTTTGAATGGGGTCATTGACATCTTTGCTTATCACTGTCTTATTGACCAACAAACTTTTAAGGAGATCGAGGACGTGAATATGACTCTGTATATTAGGATGACTCATGAAGCCGTTCAGTTTGAATATAATTGATGTATTTGTTTTTATGTAGTGGAGCAAAACAGGAGACAATGAATTAGCAACGGCAGGCAATTAGCCTGTATATAGTGTTGCAACATCGCCATTATCTGCCTCCTCTTGTTTGATAGTTTCCGATTTTCAACCTTTTCTGTAGTGATACCAGTGCAATATAGTCATTTGGATAGAAGTAAAAAAATTTAGTGCTATTTCAGGCAAAGCGTTAAAATTTAGCATATCGTCCCCACGTTCATTTAACCTTTGATTGCGGTATTGACTGTTATGTTCGACTACTTCTGGCCCTGTTGTAACAAATAAGGGTGTGGCGCTACCACCAATCGAATATGTTGTAAACTTATCCATCTTGGATTTTGAAACGAGATAGTTAACCGATTCATCCATGAATTATTTTTGTCAAAAAACTCACTGCAACCGGTAGTAGTAAATTTAACAGAAAGCCCCCACGCATGGTTGATAAAAAAAAACATTTGTTACCGGAGAATTTACAGCCTAATTGTTTTATTATTGAATTGAATTTAGTTATTCGTAATTGGTTAGCTTGTCACAGATCAATTTTCCGCTCAGTATATTTGTTAATATTTCGCAGATAATTTTAACTTCTTTATTTTTTAATTGTTTGATGAGTTGACTACGTTCGGAAGATTTTTATTGATATAATTTATCATGAAAATTCAATTTCTGTTTCAAAGTACGTTGATCACACATTACGCTAATTTACGTCGTTTTGCTGTCGGGAAAGTCCGTATAGATCACGTAGATTTACTTTCTGTTTTGTCCAGTTCGTCTCTTCAAGACCTTAATGGAATAACTATCATGTCTGTCACACTGAACTAGTTCCTGCCTGTAGGCAATATCTTAGATGGGCTCATCAGTATCGAGCGGTGTAATTTCATAGGTCGGAGGGTAATGATTTTGATTAATCTGTGAAATACAAAACACTTTCTTTGTAAACTTTGGTTCGTGACCTAACCTGAATGTCTTGAGACTGGGATCACTACACTGTAGGCGTGCGTACGCTCCAACCTTTAGTTGTGTACTGGGCCATATGATTCTTTTACGTCGTATTTTATACATTTCAGACAGCAGTGCCTGAATTTCGTTTGAATTATGCTACAAATAAAAGTCAAAGGGGACCCGGCCCATTACTGATGAATGCGGTGTTATGTTGTACGAGTTCACAATTGTTTGTAAGTCATCTATATAGCGGTCCGTCTCATTAGCATGCACATATTTGCCCAACTATTGTTTCAACGTTCGTTTGACACGCTTGGCAGGTGATACTTTGGTTGCTTTGTTGTAAGTAGTGTATATAGGAGCGAAAACGGCAGTAAAAAGTAGGAGCGAAAACGGCAGTAAAAAGTAGGAGCGAAAACGGCAGTAAAAAGTAGGAGCGAAAACGGCATTAAAAAGTAGGAGCAAAAACGGCAATCGAAAAGGACTGCAAAAACGGCAATGGATAATTTGTGACTATGTACATATGTTATTTTTGAAGGATTTAGGATGTAAGCTTTTAGTAAAGGTATTAGATAGATGATAATTAGGATGTTTGTTATTTGTTACTGACTCAGACGTTGTACTTCTCTGACACTGTAGTTATATATTAGGACTGGATGTATGCTTTTTAGTGAAGGTATTAGATAGATAATAATTAGGATATATGTGATTTATGAAGGAATTAGATATAGGATAATGTGGATGTATGCTTTCAGTGAATGTTTTATCTCCGCATTGCAAATAACACATACCCTTTTGTTCTCCTTTCTAGTAAAATTCTTCCATATCGGACTGGGCGACATCTTTCTTCCCTGAAAGCGGACCGCTATCTGAATGACTACTGATATGAGTCCAATTTTATACATACATGATCGCTAGCGTCACTGCGTTGGCTCATGTACGCGGGATTTACATAAATTTTTGTGCGAAAGGGTTACCATACACTGCCAAATACATTAATACCTTCGCAACCTAACCTATTTCCACTTATCTCTACATTTTGATCAATCCTTTGCAGTTTGATATACACACATCCGATTCTGATCTAGTAAATTATCAAAAACCTAACCTAACCTGACTTATGTACGGTATTCAGTCATTGATTTCAAGATGTTTTCATGCATTTCATCATGGTTGAACCCGCCATATGCCGGCATATGCCGGTATAATGTAGCTATAATCACGGTTTGAAGCCACCATATACCGGCATATGCCGGCATATGCTGGTATAATGTAGACGTATTCACGGTCGATGTCGGTAAAATGTCAGCATTTACACACACATTTCGCAAAAGGATTACCATACACTGCCAGATACATTATTACCTCACTTTTTTTTTCTTCATTAGCTCCTGACACTTAGTCCTTTGACGATTTGCACAGTTGACCCGTTTTTTTTTTCATTCCAATAATTTTTTCAAACTCTTCACGATGACAGCGTTTCAAA
>SDVV010021243.1:0-13167 GCA_016164225.1 Gammarus roeselii
ATGTTACAATTTTTTTTCAATACCATTGTACTTTGCTGTAATGGTAGGTAGGTAGATATATTGCCCAGGCATCAACTAGATATTTAGATTGTAAAGGTAATTTTTCACCAGGCCGTCACATATTGCATTTACCTTAATACTCTGAGAATGCTGGATATCTGAAGTTGGATTTCCTAATCTTGTAGCTACCTGGTCCTGCATTTTTTTGTATTTTCTTCCTCCAGTAATTTCATGCATTTTGAAATCAAAAAATTATTTGAACATTAAAATATAAAATTTTAAAGCCTTGATGCACGTAATGTAAACTGATGTTTTCACAATTACTGTAGTTTGATCCACATGCTAATTTAGTTTTTTCATTGCAGTCGTTCCCTAAATTGCCTGCATTGACAAAGCTGGAGCTGTCAGACAATTGGATCAGTGGGGGATTGGATTATCTCTCTGGACTCCCCAAGCTCATGTACCTTAACCTGTCTGGCAACAAAATCACAGACTTTGATACTCTGAAACCTCTGGTAAGTCTAATGGGCAGCTAGATGGTTACTGGGTAAAGGTACCATCTAATCGATATAGTTGTATGTTTTTTTTGCTCACGAGACACAACTGTAAATTTCATTTCTCATGGCCTTAGTAGGCCCCAGGTTCAAGTAGGGGAGTAAGTAAGTGAAATTTAACCAGGGACTCAAAAAATATCTGAGCACAGGTAGACTTATCAGATTGACCTCTTTCATGCAACTTTTTTTTTCATGACTTGCCTTTATCTTTTTGTGTTTCTTGTGGTGAGGTTCCTTGCAAGGGTACTGATCTCAGCCATTGGGCCTCATTTCCCATATGTTCTTTTTTTTGTGCCTGTTGGTCATAGGGCTCATGAACGATTTCCTTGGTAGGGGCGCTTTGTTCAAATTGCATCATTCCCTTCTCTTTATTTGTTCCTTTCCTGTGCCTGTTGGTCACCTTGCAAGAGTACTGATCTCATCCATTGGGCCTCATTTCCCATCTGTTCCTTTTATGTGCCTGTTGGTTACCTTGCAAGGGTACTGATCTCATCCATTGAGCCTCATTTCCCATCTGTTCCTTTTATGTGCCTGTTGGTTACCTTGCAAGGGTACTGATCTCATCCATTGAGCCTCATTTCCCATCTGTTCCTTTTCTGTGCCTGTTGGTCATAGGGCTCATGAACGAATGATTTCCTTGGTAGGGGCGCTCTGTTCAAATTGCATCATTCCCTTCTCTTTATTTGTCGTTGGTCTCATTTCTGTACATATCGTACCTTGTTGCAACTGAACTATATTATTAATGAATCATGAATCTCACTGTTGAATGTTCTATTCTGGTAAAATAAGTAGCTAATAAAATATTTCAGTTGACATACGTTGCTGCTAATGTGCTCATGTTCTTCAAATGTTTTTGAAAAAAAAAACTGAAGTTGGTTAAAATAGTGTTCCACCTTTGGCTAGGCATGTAAGCTATAGTTAGTTGATGATTTGCATTGGAGATGAATTTGATCTCTTGACTTTCTTCGTTTATGTTCTTAAAGTTTAATTAGCCATTCTCAATTACTGGTAGCATCTTGGTTAGTTGTTAAGGTTTTCATTGCTACTGTAACTTCATAATGAATTAGAAAAGTTATTGTTTCAAATTGTAATGGGACCACAATATAAAGTTGCTATGTTGATGTCAGCTACCTGTTGATGACCCATTTTGGAGATAACAGCTCATGACCCTGTCCTTACAGAAAGGCATCAGCACACTCGTAAACCTGGACCTGTTCAATTGCGATGTGTCCTGCATTGATGGCTACAGACAAAAGGTGTTTGGCCTGATTCCGTCACTGGTGTACCTGGACGGTGTGGATAAGTACGGCCATGAACTGGACGGTGAGTCATTTAAAACGGCTAGACAGAAAAGACAAGAAACTAATTGATTTGAATCCATATTGTGACATTCAGTGCAGCCATAGCAAGGTTTAGCAGTCACTTTATATCATCTTGGGCAGATTTTCAACTATTTCCGAGCCTTGCGGCCTATTTTGTGCCAACTTCTCTGATCAGGGCACTTCCCACTCATTTTTTGTATAATCTTACTATAGCTCCAATGGATTGGCTTGGTCCTATTTTGCCATTTTATTTCTTGAATAGCACAAGAAATATTGAAATGAATGGTTCAACTTATGAAGTAGCCATCAGTTATGTGTTGCTTTTGAATTGTTCGGGGAAGTTCTAATCAAGAGGATTGGAAGCGGTACAGATATTGCAATTGGTGACCAACAGTGTGACTTCAGGAGTGGTGGAAGGTGTACCTATTAGATTTTTGCAGTGAGACAAGTCTCTAAGAAGTAGCTACCTTGCAAAGGTAAGGATGTGTTCTATGCCTTCATGGATCTGGAAAAGGCAAACAACACTGAAGTGCTGTGCTATGGAGGGTGTTCGTTTGTATGGAGTGGGCGGAAGTCTTTTGAAAGCAGTTAGCTAAGTTTTTATGTTGACAGCAGAGCATGTGTCAGAGTGGGGGGCAAGGTGATTGCCTAGTTCACAGTGAAAGGGAGACTGAGACGAGGCTGCGTTGTATCTCTGCCTGCTCAACATTTCCTCGGTTTACGGAGCGAATGGGTGGAGTAGGTAGTCGAATCGGTTACTGTTTGTGAATGCTGCGGATTCAGAGGAGAAGTTGTTTAGGCTAGTGTGTTTGAAAGGTGCATGCTACGAGTTAACGCGGGTGGGAGCGAAGTAATGAGATGTTCGAGGAATGTCTATGCAAACAAAATTAGTGTTCTCCTAAATTAAGAGTTAATGGAGAACTTCAGTGTTTGAAGTACTTAGGCTCTCTGGTGCAGAAGATTGAACTGGTAGAAACTGAGGGGAAATCTTGAGTGAGGGAAGGTGTGTAAAGTGTTGGATGCACCGAAGAGTTTAATGAGTTGCAGGACGTTGGGGATGAAAGCCAAGAAAGGGTTAGAGAAGTGTTCCAACTGTGCTCAACGAAGATGTGGCGTGGGGGCGAGAGCAGAAGAGAAAAGAATGTTGAATGTTTTCGAGATAAATCAATAGAGGGCCACGGCTGGAGTGACTCCTAAGAGACAAGATCAATAGCGACGTTATTCAAATTCGAAAGGGGATTATTCCGGCACTTGGTGATGATGGATAATGGGATATAGGTGAAAAGAGTGATGAAGACTGAGGTGAATGGACGTAGGCCTTGAGGTAGACCGAAGTTTGGATTGGTGAATGGTTTTGAGCGGTGTTATGAAAGAGAGACATATGTGAATATAGCTAGTGAGGGTGCAATGAAAAGGCGTGAGTGGTGAATAGTTGTGAATGGAGGATTTTTGCCGCTGCTCTGGTGTGCTTTCCCGCCTTAGACGTCTCATGGAGAAACTATTGTCGTAGTTGGGCCCGGTCACTTCTGACGCAACAGGTATAAACCAGTTCCACTGTCGGTCCCTACTGCCGACACAGACCTCTGATCGCACTCCTGACCAAGAGCGTGTTGCTGGGCCCCCTGGCCGGACCTTTCTGTGCTAAAGAGCTCAGTTCGTTCATGTGTAAGAAAAGTGCTAAGTGCGCTTTGCTGCGGGCCACTACCCTTCCGGGGAAATTCGGCCTAGTGTCGTCTGCTGTAGATTGGCATGTCGTTAGGCTTGTTAGTGACTATTTTCAGACCTTGATTAAGTACACCACTTTTTTCCAGACGACGACGAGGATTGTGAAGAAGAGTCAACAGGTGGCGGTGGGGAGGGGGGAGGAGGGAAGAATTCCAAAGCGGGCGAGGAAGGGGTAGGTGAAGAAGATGATATGGATGACGACGACGATCTAGACGATGAAGATGACGATGATGATGACGATGATGATGATGATGACGACGATGATGATGACGAAGAGGATGAAGATGAGGATGTGCCTCTGAACGCCATTTATAAAAACTATGATCCGGTGAGGTTATTTTGTAATGATGCATATGGGCAGCTATCCTTGTAGTTTGTATCTCCTGTGTATTGCCATCTGATACCAGTTCTACGTCTAGAAATTGCAGTCACTCAAACCTAATCCAGTTTTCAAACAGAATGGATCGCGTATGCTTCTTTTATTTTATCACTAACACAGCTGTCTATATATAATCTTGATATTACCATTTGTTGACCTTTATCATGGCTTACATGCGAGGGTTTTGCTTGTTAACTCGTGTAACTGGAGTTCCTTCAATAATTGATCAGTGCTAAAACGGTCATTATGTTTTCCAAACTATCTGCGACGCCAAGACAAGTCACGTTCATTGACATTTCTATTGCATTTGTACCTTTGAACGGCTTTCACGTGCTTATGATCATTAGCCTTACATGCTGTTTTTGATTAAAAAACAATTTCGAAGCATTTAACGAGTGGGTATTCAGTTGGGTGCTTATATAATTTAATTTTGGAAAACTACATATGTTCCGTGAAATGTTTTGAATACTTTTAAATAATTTCTCATGTGCTGTCAGAAGAGATCATAAGAAGAGATATCATAATAGTCCTGAAGAACGCAGACGTGGATGAAGTGTTCTCTGTGCCTAAAAATGCGAAAAAAAATGATCGTATTTGTCAATGGGTGATCAGAAGTTGTGGTCTTGGATTGTTGATACTTAACGCTAGCTACTCTGATTGATTTGTTGCTGTTCATTAAGCTGGTGATGGAGGAGAGGGCAAATCATTACCGGTTGTTTTATCTTATGTATGTTCACAAGGAGGGTGACGGAGACTATGAAGCAGCGGAAGAGGGCGAGGAAGAAGAAGCTGTTGAAGAAGAAGAAGAGGAGGATGGAGTGGAGGGACACAATAACAGTAACGCCGTTTGCAACGACAACGGTGATGGTGAGCATTGTGGGTCAGCAACATTGCAAGAAGATAATTCATTCGGTTCTAAGTTCAATTTAGAGATGGAGAATGCTATTGGATGATCACTTGACGTTGCCTACGAAACGGAGGATGTTTCTCGACCCCCAGTGAAATGATACTACTGCGCTAGTAACCATTGTAACTCTTGTGTAAGGCGACTAACTGATCCCTCTGAGTAACCCCTCTATTTGCTGGTTGGCCGGCCGCTATCTGATCTCCCTTCCAAATAAACTTCTTCTTTTCCTGTTGACTAGTAGGTCAATAACGGAACCTCTCACTCTCTCTTCACCAGGGGGCGGCCGAGGCAAGAAGCGTAAGCACGAAGGGGAAGAGGACGAGCAATAACCATCGAGCTCCCGCCTGAGCTGTTTCGGTCCAGCGCTGCTTGGCCTGGCTGCCATCCATTCATCCATCACTCGGGCCGTCGTCGGCAAGGAATCATCCTCATCGTCATCAACATTTTAGCACTTGCTCCCCTGCCTCTC
Source organism: Gammarus roeselii (assembly GCA_016164225.1). Taxonomy (NCBI): domain Eukaryota; kingdom Metazoa; phylum Arthropoda; class Malacostraca; order Amphipoda; family Gammaridae; genus Gammarus; species Gammarus roeselii. The sequence goes on from SDVV010021243.1 coordinate 5,357, forward strand.
TACTGCTTGCTACACAGCCTTGTGCTGCCGCCACTCTAATTTCATCCTCATCAGTTGTCATTCCTATACATCTCTCTTCTCATTGCTCTACTGATGAAGCATTCCTCAAAGCCACTGTTCTTGTTACCAATCACTCTCCCCCTCCCTTCGCGTTCAGTGTCAAGGCATCTCTACCACTTCCCCTCCCGTTTCTCAAATGAATTATGCATTTGAACTTGCGGGCACAAATAACCCCACTGCCAGTATTTTTCTGTTAAAACATTAAAGATTGTTTCAGATAAATTTTGTTACCGAAAGAGTGCGAATTATCTATCAGTAAACTCAATTTTCTTCTTGAAGTTGCTGAAATGAGATGAACATTTTGAATGTCGAAATAACGTGTTCAATTCTGTTCCGTAACTGAACGATGAGACCATTTAAATCATGGTGCCTACGGTGGCTTGCACCTCTAATGTAATGAATTATATTACTGAGACAGCTAATTCACGTGTTTCCTCTCCATGCAGCCATCATCCTTAACGATGTTTTCCATCCATGCAATCATCTAAGCAGGCAAAATGTAATGCAGTGGAAAAAAAATCGCTGGTTAGTATAAAACGAACGCTGTATCTCTACGTTGAATGCAACTAAACGTGAAAATTTATTGCGGTATTATTCCTGGGCAAAATTTCTTGATAAAAAGTATACAATGAATTCCCGCTGAGTTTTGATATAAAACGAATTATATGTATTTGAAATTTTTTGTTAAGCCTGGGTTTGGAAGCTATTCTTTCTCGACCCTTTGTTGTAGCTATATCGCAGATGGTATTACATTTCCTTATACTAAATTAAGCAACTTGTGTTCTTCATACTGGCTTTATTCATCACTTTAGCCTTTCTGTTCCATGTCGTTTCTTTTGTGCTGAGAGTAAAATAGTTTCTCGTTGGCTAATTATTTGAAATCTTTCTAACGCTCTTAAAAACCTGACGTGTGCGTGTATCCTACAAACGTATTCAAGGTGAGGAGCTTTTTTTATCTGTTCCGAATTAAATCTTATATTCGATGCGCCTACATAGTGAACTAGCTATGTATCAAACGCAATATCATTCCTGTCGAGAAGAAGTTCATTATTCACTGTCCTTTTAATATCGAAATTTGAAATATTTCTATTAATGTATTAGTTCTCTTGTGTTTAGGGTAACGGTAGTCTATATCAAGTAATAGAAAAATGGTTTTCCTTTTTATTTGTTATTGTACAATACTGGATTCTACACGTACCTACTTTATTAATTTTCACCGAAGAACACCTTCGCCTCTAATATAAATGCTTGAGATCTTTCACTTTCTGGCCTCATGCACTTAGCTTACATTTTCATCGATATTATAGATGAAAGTATCTCCTTTCTCGATTGTTTCCATCACTACTCGATCACGTCCCCATCAGAACAAAACTTCATATCCTCTTATAAATGACTCCGTATTTTTTCTTCATAGGTCTCGTACACCATGATTTGTCTGCATTATAATTATTTCGAAGGGAATGATCTCTGTTTCCTTTCACCTCGCTCTTACGGTTGCGTATGATGGTAAGAGTCCGCATATTTTTTTTATATTGAGCAATGAAGGAAACCGTGTGCTAGTGATGAAAATGTCTGTTCTACACTTCTTAATTAAGTGAAGATATTCAACGTCATCTCATCATCAACTTCTTCTTGAAAATTCTTTCTCATTTGAGCAAAGGGAAGATTTTATTCGCGTAGAATATAGCTATTCAAGTTTCTTGAACATTTCAGCTAAGCGTGTTCCATTTTGTAGATACAGATTTTCTGGTCATTTATCTAGGTAGTTCGTTGTGGATAATTTTTTTTTTGCCGTTACACACTGGTCTCAAGTGTATGTAAAAGCAACTTTCCCTTTACTGTTGAACCATCTCCTACAATCACACTCCCTCGGTATATATCTGCAAGTGTTTTGTTAGTGTCAGGCGTCGTCAATATCTTAGTCACCCGCTACTGCATCTTGTTGAACAATTTTAGCTGAAATCTCTAAACTGTAGTCGCGTTTTTCTCCCACTTGAAACTAAGCCTGCGATTTTCAATTGGTTTCTTGGCATGGGGGATGAGAAACCGTCTGAAAATATGACAGCTGTGTGTAAATGGTCCTGGATGTCAAAGCTCTCACTCCTGAAGGTGATGTTTGGTTAACTCATCACTGATTGGGATGTCCCTTCCGCACCTTTGATGTCTTTGGATCTTGAAGCTTAGCTACAACTCTTAGTGCTTCCCAGAAGGAGGTACAGGACTGTCAACAAGTGCGAGGTGCCCTCCTTGATAAAGCATAGCTTGCATTCTGTTTCACTTTTTTTTATCAACTCTTACCAATAACTGTCTATTGCCACGTACCGCTGCCATACTACAGTGACCTGTTGTGGCAACAGGTTGTTGCATCATGACTTCTCTATCTCTATTGTAGTGACCTGTTGTGGTAACTGGTTGTTGCATCATGGCCTTTATCTTTGATTGTAGTGACCTGTTGTGGTAACTGGTTGTTGCATCATGGCCTCTCTATCTTTGATTATAGTGACCTGTTATGGTAACTGGTTGTTGTATCATGGCCTCTCTATCTTTGATTGTAGTGATCTGTTCTGGTAACTGGTTGTTACATCATGGTTTCTCCTTCTTTGATTGTAGGGACCTGTTCTGGAAAGAAGCCTCTGAATCGTAACATCTTCTTTCGTCACTAGTTCGTAAGCGTTAGATGACTAACCCTTGAATGGGTGAACAGTTTCCGAAAAACTTCTGGCCTAAACGAAACAGTGTAATAAAACATCATAGTCAACGTACCAATTCTAACATCTCATAACGTACTTTGTACATTATTCACGGAGTTTTAATGCAAATTTTGAGGGCTACTTGTGAATTGAGGTTTTCGTTAAAAATTCGTGTACCATTCCTGCATGGATTAACATGCATACGTACTACAACTTTATTTGTGATTTATATTTAAAAATTGGTGTTTGCACATCAGAATTAACGAACTTCGGGCCCTTCGAATGAGCTTACCGAGGCCTACGTCATAGCTCCGGTGGAGATGCTTTAATCTCAAAGGCTTATAAAATTGTTTGGCGTTGAACAATAAAATCGAAATACCTGCCGTTTAAGGGTTATAGGACTCCAACACCACTCGTATACTTCAATCTAGACTACAGCGCACTACTAAGCCTTGTCACTCTAATCTAACCTTACTTCAAAGCATGTTTCTGTATGAGCGTATATTCCTACGCCCCACACAAGGACCGGGCTCATTGCTGCTTTCTTCAACGCATGTTAAGTAGGCGTCGAAAAAACGCCTTCATGGACGAACCGAGATATATTTTTCTAACATGATCTATGCGTGAATGAGCTGCCTGGTAACTTGACATGCTAACGCGATGTCTTTACCGTGACCTGTTTGGATGAATGAGTGTCAAAAATTGTTAAGCTACCTACGCATATATACATAGAGCTAGGTATTTAACGTAAGTTGGTACAAACATACGGTAGAACACTAGTATCTCTCTCTAATCTTTATTCTTGGTAAAGTACTTCGTCGACCTATTGGTTATGATCTGCTTTCGGTGCAAGAAGGAAATTACTCCAGCGCACTAGAAAGCCTGTCACTAATCTGGTTATGATCTGTAATTAACCGCGGCGGCGTTCGGTGACAAATGTTTAATTATGATATGTTGTAATTAAAGTCGATGGCATCCGGTGACAAATGTTTTATTATTATTAGCTGTCCGGTAATTATTAATATTTAATTATTGTAGCAAATCACAAGCTCTAGATATGTTATATTCTAGGATGTTTGTTGTTATTGTTTGCGTTAAGGAAATAATAACATCGTTTATACTGAGACAACACTAGCTATGTTCTCCCATGTTGTGGTCAGCTTTTCTTAAGCTGTAAGAATTTAGGTTGTACCGAAGAAGCGATTTGTTGAAATATTTGTAATTCGCACATCACTGAGAGTAATGGTATTTGGATGCTGCAAACGGAAGCCTAAGATATCCTTTCACTCTTGAATAATAGCGCCATGTAGGAACCACAGGTGTGTAGGTGCGCGAATTACGATGGATAACAGTTTCGAGACTTTTACAGGACATCGTGCTGATGTGTTCATATTTTCCATAGCTCAGCTTACCAACTTATTTGAAATTGTTGTCGCGGCATGTGCATCTTTGAAAGTAGTTGCACCTCAATTGGCATTTTTTGTTTGCTGTTTCACATCAATTAGGACTTTCTGTGCGATATATGTGAAGAGATGTATTTTGATGTAGATCTCTTTTTTTCTGTTTTTATACGTATTTTCCATTAGAAATCATTCGAGCACCAAAACGTTTTCCAATCATTTTTATTACCTGCGTATGTCAGAATAAAATCCGAACAGGTGTGAGATTTATATTTAAATATAATTTTGCTTTCCGTCCCTTGCTTTATTCGACCTACAGAGAACACTTCACAGGCCTTCCGATCGATGCTCTGCCGTGGCTGAACACACTCGGCTTACGTTACTAATACCGTTTAACTACTTGAACCTCTGGTGTAATTAGTCGAATGCCAGCTTGGCAAGGTAGCACGGCTTTAGTATCAGATACTGATACAGACACTAGGCCGAAATCCCTCAGCAAGAGGGGTGGCCGACGGCAAAGCGCACCTAACACTCGCACACCAATAGCCCTTTAGCGCAAAAGGGTCCGGCCGTAAACCCCGCAACACACCCTCCGGGTCATGAGTGCGGTTCGAGGTCAGTGTCGGCAGCAGGGCCCAACAGTGTGACTGGTTTACCCCTGCCGCGTCATGATGACTGGGCCCTCCCGCCGCGACCATCCCATCTCTCAACGATGTGCCTAGAGCGGGAACGCATATCAGGGCAGCGTCAAAATTCATTCGTTCACAATCCTTCTCCACTCACGCCTATCCAGTGCACGCTCTCTCGCTACCTCCTCACTCGGGTATCTCCTTCCTAACGCCTGTTTCACACCATCTATCCACCCAAACTTCGGTATCCCTCTAGGCCTACGTCCACTCGCCTTTGCCTTCCACACCCTTTTTACCAATCTCCCCTCATCCATCCTCACCACGTGCCCGAACCATCTCAAAACACGCGAATCAACTCTGTCCTCGTAACTTCTTCACCATCCCCGTTCGATTCGAGCCACGTCGTTAGTGAACCTGTCTCTCAGCGCCCGCCAAGCCATGCTCCTCAAACATTTCATCTGGGAAACATTCACACACAACCCTCTCCTCTGCTCTCACCCAAAAGTCTCATTTTTGTACAGCACAGTTGGGACAACGAAACCCTCATACAGCCCTCACTTTGCTTCCATCCACAACGTCTTGCAGCTCATTACGCTCTTTGGCGCACCCAACACTTCACACCCCTCCTTCACTCACGACTTCTGCTTTAGTATCACCTAGTGTAAAAACCTAGAGACTTGAGTATATACAGATACAGACACTTGGCCGAATTCCACAGAAAGGGGGGTGGCCAACGGCAAGGCGCACCTTACACCCGCCTACGCTCACACTCACACAGCTTAGCCCTTTCGTGCTAAAGGATCTCGCCGGGAGACCCTGCAACACACTGTGTTCGGAGTGCGGTACGAGGCCAGTGTCAGTAGCAGGGCCCCCGACGGTGAGACAAGTGTATTCCCGCATCGTTGTTACCTACCACGACCTCCTCACTTGTCTCCCTCCTTCCCAACGCTTTCTTTACGTCATCCATTCACTCAGACTTTGGCCTACGTCTGCCCACCCCCGCCTCTACCGCCTTTTTCACAATCTACCTTTATTCAACCGAACCATCTCAGAGCACGTGAATCTACCCTGTCCTCAAACTTCTTCACCATCCCGTCATAATTCGAACAGCGTCGTTATTGATCCTGTCTCTCAGCGTCACAACAGCCATGCTCATCATACATTTCAGCTCGAAAACTTTGAACCTTCTCTCTTCTGCCCTCACCCCAAGCCTCACCTCCGTATGGCACAATTGGGACAGCTACCTCTTCATACAATCCTCTGTTTGCTCCTATCCCCAACGTCCTACGGCTCATTAAACTCTTCAGTGCACCAAACACTTCTCGCGCGACTTCACATTAGTTTTCACTAGTTCAGTCTTCTCCACATGAGAGCCCAGGTACTTGAAATAATGAACTTCTTATAATAATTCTCCATTTAGGAGTACACCAATTCTGTGCGCATCGACATTCCACAAACATCTCGTTACGTCGCTGATACACACGGTAACTCGCACCTTCCTCCTCTCACACACTGCTCAACTCCCACACTAATCTACACTTCTGAATACGACACATGTTCCGTATCATCCGCAAACTGCACCCGACTCAACTGCCAACTCCGCCCATTCGCTCTAAGCCACGATTCGTTACACTCGCTTTCACCTTCCTGACTACTACGTCCATGTATATATTCAACTATCAGGGCAACTAAGCGCAGCCTAGTCTAAGTCCCACTTTCACTGTGAACCAAGCACTCGCCTCGCTCTCTACTCTGCTGCCATGATAGAAATTCAGAACCGCTTTAAACATGTTTCCAGCCATTCCATACAAACGCAACACCCTCCATAGCGCTTCCCAGTCGTAGGCTTTTTCCAGATCCATGATTTCCCTGAACACATCCTTCCCCTTCAAAAGTTACTTCACGCAGACCCGTCTCACTGCAAAAATTCAATCGGTACATCCTCTACCACTCCTGAAGCCACACGGTTCCTTGCCAATTGCACCATCCGTTCCTTCTCCAATCCTCGTGATTAGCACTCTCTTGTATAACTTGCCGACAACACAAAGCAATGTGATACCTCTCAAGTTGCAGCATTCATTTTATCTCCTTTGCTCTTTTACAGGGGAAGAATGCAAGCACTGCGCCACTCATTCGGCACCACGCCCGACACAAAACACAGGTTCAGTGGCCTCTTGGGGCGGATAGATGATTATTCATTTTTTAGATCATTAACACTTTATATTAGTATGTCTTATTTCTTAAGCTCTATCAATTATCTGTGCCCTTTTTTCATGGTGATCTATTTTGTATTAGTTTTATAATTATGTATCGTTAGACGCCCGCAGGGGCCCTGCAGGGTGGCGAGGGACGACTTCGCTTTGAGGCTCTGGTGGAGCGCGGAAGCGGCTACTGCTCCTACTACGTTAAACCTATTCGGAATCTACGCTAAACCTACTCGGTATCTACATTAAACCTACTTTGTATCTGCGTTAAACCTACTCTGTATCTGCGTTAAACCTACTCGGTATCTACGTTAAACCTACTCGGTATCTACGTTAAACCTACTCGGTATCCACGTTAAACAAAATCGGTATCTACGGTAAACCTACTCGGTATCTACGGTAAACCTACTCTGTGTCTACGTTAAACCTACTCTGTATCTATGTTAAACCTACTCGGCATCTACGGTAAACCTACTCAATCTACGTTAAACCTACTCGGTATCTACGTTAAACCTACTCTGTATCTACGTTAAACCTGCTCTGTATCTACGTTCAACTTACTGGGAACCTACGTTTAACCTACTCGGTATCTGCGTTAAACCAACTCTGTATCTACGTTAAACCTACTCTGTATCTATGTTTAATCTACTCGGTATCTATGGATACGAGGGGATTTGGGTTATCCTCCGGGATTCGTCGGGCTGTTTTGGGACCCGATACACCTCTGTCACCCCACTCCCACCCTAAAATGCTTGAGTGACAATTTTTGTTATTGCAGTCTACATGATCACTAGCGCAGAGGGGGAGAGCCGCGTCGAGGCTGGTTGA
>SDVV010021245.1:0-13167 GCA_016164225.1 Gammarus roeselii
ATATATTTATATAAACAGCAACGAATTTGGCTGATGAAATCAGTAGTTTGTTGGAGAGGTAAGGACGGTACTAGAGAAGGTCCAGAAGATTGTCATGAGTACAAAGAAGGATCTACAGGTATTTGATGTGGAGAAATTTATCAAAGGCCTGGCAGAAACAACTGGAAGAATTGAAAAAGTGCGCCAACGCTGATTATCTGCATCCTTCAGCATGTTGAACAGGCCTCGTTAAAAAACGTCATCCGGAGGAGCCCAGTTAGATTGCTTGAGAGTCCTGGTGGTCAAGCCCTGATTTGCTTTCCAGGGTGTCCAGGGTAATAGTCCGTAACGACAACTTACATACACCTCTGAATCCGTGTCAAGGCCACCGGTAATGGGGTGAGTCCGCTGCTACTAATCACATCCGCCTCTGAACTCACCTCAGGGCCAACTGGTGCCCGTAAATCAAAGACCAGGATCAAGCGAATGCCCGGTAACCGAGGGACCCTACCAATATTCGCGAATCGAAAACACTGCCGAGGGAGAGCCAGTTGCCCGAATTCGACTTAGTGGGGCAGATTTTGAAGGATAGCATCAGATCCAAAGCCGGTTCACTTTCGTAAACCGCTCTGCGTTCGAAATGCTAGCGCAAAACACATCTGAAAACTTTACTTACCCGGACGGCCAAATTAAAACCCTAGTCAAAGGGGACTCTATCGTCAGTCACCTGCGAGTTGAATTTTTCCATTGATGCAAGGCAAAGAACGAGTTATTTGGCCACCTGGTGCCACTCTTGATAAGATCAGTGGTGCCCTTGCGGTGATTGAGATCTCCAGCACGGAGGCTCTGGATCTAAAGAAGACAAGTTCGGAAGATCTGCTTGCTAATTATAGGCAGCTATTTGCACCGTAAAGCAAAGATAAATCGAGTTGCCATCACATCCATTCGCAAATCGAGCACTCGAGCACTCGAAAATATTTGCTAGTCCGAATGAGTATCCTTCAATATCATGTCGAAGATTTTCGGTACAAGTTCGATCTTTCCCTAGAAGATGGCTCACAACTAAATAACATTGCAAACGCCCGACTTGGCAGACTGCTCCACGTATGCGTTCGGAAATAGTATTCTCAAAGGCAAGGGGACCATCGTGCAATAAATGACCGAGTTCCGGCCGCAGAGAATCCTATCTGGAGGGCTCCGTATTCGCAGCAAATTCCTCTAAGGTAGCGATAGCAAATCATTCACTTCCGGTAGTAGAGGCTGCGGATACGGTAGATTCGGACGAGCGTAATACTGATGGATGCCAATGGAGCCCCTAGGGCAGGGGGAGCGGGTCGTGCTCCAGGAGCGCAATCTCCAGATGAAGACGTTCCAACTGGAAAGCCGGCTATTGATCATAGTTTGTAGAGCGCAGTCCAATTCTCAAAAGTTCGACGAACTGAGGGGACTACTGAACCTGATTTCGTTTGATGTCATTTACTTAGAAGAAACATTGCTCAATCTCCAGAGAAGAATCCTGGTAGCGGAAACAATGCAACCTGACTACAAATATTCAGCCGGGATTAACTCAACGAAGGTAAATGAGTGGGCGAATCCGTGCTATGCATTGTGTAAACGTTGCACTCTGTTCTTAGAACGGTGCACGACACAGTTTCTTGCAAATTTCTCAACACCGAAATTAAACTGGCTTATGCGACAATGTTAGTTGGGTGCGGTAATGAAAAGAAAGTTTGACATGGAGGGAGGTTGGACAAGAGCAGGTGGGATGTTGTGATTAAATTATCGATTAGCTAGTGGTGTTACCGAGTGGAAAGAGGTGTCCTCAAGATTGATGTGGGTGATAGTTGATAGGTATAGTAAGATGTGCGTTTGTGAATTCTTACGAGAAAGAGTGAGAAGGAGTGGGGACAAGTTTGGACTGGGTTGAAAAAGTGTATTAAGAGTTTTGTAAGTCAGTTTAATGTGGTTGTTCTGATGACCTATATGCGAGAGTTGGAGATGCAGTGGTGGAGAATATGGTGGGGAGCTATGAGTTCCCGGTATAAATGACAGTGAAGAAAACCAGATAGGTCTGTACACGTAGCATGAGCTTGAGGTTGGAAACAGCTTGTTCAAGAAGCGAAATATACACAAGTATACATAAGAAAGGATGGCTCATGGGGCAGTGGTGAAGAGAGTGCCGATGATTTGTGTGCTGATTTCAAAGGGAGTGGTGGTTAGGCAGTTGGACGTGCGGGGGCTGAGAGGAGAGGGGGGAAGAATGTCTGACCATCTGCTGGTAGAAATAAAATTAACAGTAGAGCAGAGGTGGAAGGGAACAAAAGAGTGGGACGAGGAAGAGAGGTAGTGAAGGTGAGTGAACTAAATGTGGAAAGCAGTGCTGAGGAATTCCAGCAGGCGATGAGAGAAAATATGACAGTGTGAGAGAGTAAGACCTGGGAGGTGCTGAAGAGGATTGGGAGACGTTCAGAGATGCGCTATTGAGATAGGCGAACAATGTGTGTGGTGTGCGCCGTGTAGGCGGGTGCAGAAGGAACTGGTGGAAAGAGGAGGTCAAACTTGCGGTGGCGCGAAGAGAAGAATCTTTGAGAAAACGTTGAAAGCGAAGTCGGTTGTGGCCTGTGACAACAATAAAGAGAAGAGAAACGATTTGAAACGGGTGGTGAGGAGAGCAAAGACGGACGCTGATGCCAGGTGGGACAGACAGTTGTGCCAAAAATTTGGGAAGAACAGAAAGATGTCTAGAAAAAAAGTGAAGATGGTGGGAAAGGAGAAGATCGGGAAAGAGGAAGTGACGAAAGATACAAACGGCCATTTGTTGTTTCAAAGTGGTAATGTGCGGAGAAGGTGGGCCGAGTATTTCGATGAGTTGCTGAGTGTCGAGGATGTCAGAGAGACTGACACTGTTTCCGTGGGTGGTGTTGAACGGATGCCAGTTTCAGGAGAGACTTGTTGCAGATAATACCAAGGAAGTGGTACAGGAGGCGATGGGAGTGAAGAAAGCAGGGCAAGCCCCTGGTTTGGACAGCGTTTTGACTCAGTGCCTGAAAAGGGGAGGAGTAGCGATCGTCGAACGGCTGGTGAGACGACGGAACCCATGTTTTATGCCTGACGTGGTGCTGATTGAGTGACGCAGTGCTTGCATTGAATTTTAGGATTTAAAGTTTATTGAGGTATAATGACATGTTGACGAAATTACAGATATATCAGAATACACCGATAATACATACCAAGTCTTCGTCAGCTAAAGCTGTTCTGAAGACAACATTTGATGTATAGAAGAATTTAATGTTAATTGGGAACTAAAGCTGGGGAGTAAGTTCACCTCGACATCCAACCAACCGAGGGCCATTATTGAAGGATATGGTTCTTCTGTATAAGGGCGAATGAGATAAAAATGAATGCTGCAACTGGAGAAGTATCAGCTTGTTACGTGTTGTCCGTAAGTTGTACGAGAGAGTGCTTATCAAGAGTATTAGAGACTGTACGGATGGGGGGGGGCTGTTGGTAAGGATCAGTGTGGCTTTAGGAGTGGTATTGGGTGTACAAACCAGAAAAATAAAAGATGTTTTCCGAGACTCCACGGATCTCGAAATAGCCCACGACAGGGTCGACATGGAAGAGCTGTGAATAGTGCTCCGTTTGTATCAAGTGGGCGGAATTCTGTTGGAAGCAGTTCAGAGCTTCTATGTTGACCGCAGAGCATGTGTCAGAGTGGGGAGAGAGGGGTTAGTGTTCGGTTCACAGTAAAAGTAGATTGAGACAAGGCTGCGTTTTGTCTCCCTGACTGTTTAATCTCTACATGGATGGAGTGGCCAGGGAGAAGAACGCGAGTGTAATGGGTCTTGGATTAGAGCTGTGGGTGGCGGATTCGAAGAGGAGGTTGCCTAGACTGGTGTCGGAGATTGATTGAGTGTGTAAGAGGAGGACGCTTTGAGTTAACGTGGGTACAAGTCAACAGGTGAAGTGTTCGAAGAGTGTCGATGCGAGCAGAATAAGTCTCCTTCTAATTGAAGAGTTATTTGAGGAAGTTTAGTGTTTCTAATACCTGGGCCCCCATGTGACGAAGACTAAACTAGTGGAAACTGAGATGGAAACTGTGTTGGGTGTTATGAAAAGTGTAAAGAGCTCTAGGACGATGTGGATTGAAGTAAACTGAGGGTTGTATGAGGGGTGTAGTTTTTCCAGCTGTTCTCTACGGAGCTGAGACGAGGGCTAGGAGCATATGAAAAAAGAAGGTAGAATGTCTTCGAGATAAAATATTTGAGGGGCACGGCTCGAGTAAGGCCGAGTGACAGGATCAATCACGACGATGATTGAATTATAACGGAGATTGTGAAGAAGTTAGTGGAAAGAATAAAAGAGAGTGTTCTGAGATGGATTGGGCCCATGTTGAGGATGGATTATGGATGATTTGTGATAGGGTGATGAAAGCGGAAGTGAGAGGACGTAGGCCTAGAGTTAGACCGAAGATTGGGTGGATGAATGGCGTGACGCAGGCGATAGGAAGGAGAGACATGAGAGTGGAGATAGCGAGAGAGTACGCAATGGATAGGCAGGAGTGGAGAACGGTTGTGAATGGATGATTTTTTTACCCAGAGTTCGTGTGATTGATGATTAAAGGGGAGAAGTGCGGGTCCAAGTCCACAGGAGCTGCCGACGCGAGTTTCTGCCAGCTTCCCCGTAGAAGGTGAAATTAATTTACTCTGGTAGTTTCATTTGTGATATTTGATCTTCTTTCGTAGAGTTGGAATAAACCCGTAGTTCTTCAAGTAGGTCTTCGATCTAAACTTTTTGAAATGCAGAGGCAGTCAGTTTTACGGATTAGACTAGACTCGATCGATCACGGTCTCGAGTCACTTCTGACATCCTTGCTGGGCACGAAGATCGCCAACGAAAATATTTGAAACGTCCACTAGCGGCACATATGCACGCCGGTGCATACCGGAATAATGTATTAACGAAAATAAATGTTCATACATAGCTATCCGAATAAATTTCACTCCCGTTTCTACACTGAAGTACATTGCAGAAGAGAATAACTTTGTTTCAACTGCCTCTGATTTTCAAATTGCCTTGTTTGGGCTGGTATTGTTACCAAAAGCGGTTAGAGTTTGCCGGTAGGCGAGGTCAGTAAGTAGGTGTTGTAGGTTGCACCGGGGATGTAAGAAAACTCGTCAGCCGTCTCGAGTGCTTTGCACTTCATCAGTAAGTGTTTAGCGCTTATTGCCACTTGATGGCACGAAAGACATGGTGATGTAGCTGGTCCCATGTCTACGTTCATTGGATGGCTGTGGGTTACCCATCTGTGTCCCGTGCACAGACGGTTGATGAATACTTGGTTCCTCCTGCCAAATAACTTGGTTTCCCATTCTCCGACTGAGAGTTTCACCACGATCATTTTCTGCCCGCATTGTTGTCCCATATCTTTCCATCGGGGTAATGTCACTTGTGAATTGATGATTGGGTACCATCCTCGATAGTGTATGATGATAAATTGTTCTTGATTGGTGGACGCTAGTTTAGCAAGGGAATCTGGGAGCTCATTTATCCTTATTCCAGCGTGACCCGGGATCCAACAGAATTCGACCGCTGCTCTTGCTTCTGACATTTAAATAGGTTGTGTTAGATTTTATTTAGAGCGAAGTGTGCATAATGCTGAAGTTTGATCTGGGTGAGGGTACTTAGACTGTCAGAAAATAAGACGGAATTAGAGGGTCAATTTGTTTTTTTGTGCTAGATATGTCTAGTTCTAGTGCGTACAGCTCTGCAGAGAAAACAAAGGCTTATTGTGGCAGAGTAGCCGAGCGTGAGTTTGCCTCTCACACAGAGGCAGCTCCCACTCCCGTCGACGGTTATGTATAATTGGCAGGAATTAGGGTATTGTTCTTGGAGCAACCTCAAAAATTTCATTCGGTATATATTGAGTAGAGTCGTTAGTTTAGGGTAAATTATCCAGTAAAAGGTTGATTGGCTGAGGGTTGATCATCCAGTAATTGACAGCTCCGTAATCAAGGCGCAAGCGGATTTATGTTCCGTAAAGCTTTGTACCGGTGTCCTGGTGGGCCCATAATTTCGAGGATGTTTTCGTGAGCAGAAGTCCTGCCGACCTGTGACAGCGGGTCGTCAGGGCGGCAATATCTGGTAGCCATGCGAGTTTAGGGTCCCACACGAGACAAATAAACTTGATCGTGTCTTCGTTTATTAAAGAAGTGTCGTGCAGCGTTAGGGCTGGTTTTATTTAGTTTTGAATAGAAAAAATCGGAATCCGTTTAAAGAAACCTAGTTCCCGACTTGGTCTGAGCACTTCTTGAGTTCATGTTGAACTGTAATAAGGCTAGGGTGTCTGAAGCTTATTTTTTAATCGTCGACGCAGAGTGAAAAAAGAAGTCTCCCGTCGCGGGAAAGATGTCTGCTACCTGACTGATTTTAAGGATATAAAAGGTTACACTAATAAGGCTCCCCTGAGGAACGCTTACGTCCTGGGGATATGGTGAAGTCAGGGTGCCGCCGACCTTTACTTTGAAAGTACGGTTCTGCAGGAATTGTCGATTGTCTGATTCTAATTGTATGACACAAAACTGTTATGGAGTGGCGTTTGCGGCCGCCGCAGTGATTTTGTTGAGGCCTACATGCATTTCGAGGTAGTCGACGAGACGCGAGCTTATCATTTTTTCCATCATCTTACTTACATAGGACGGTACTGAGGGCAATCAGGCGGTAGTTACGTGGGTCACGTGGGCTTGGGTATCAAAATGATTCACGATTCCCGTCACTGATCAGTGGGAAATGAATTTGAATACATTCTGTTCAACACTTTTAAGAGGTACGCAAGGGCACCTTCAAGAAGATGTTTGATCATATTTATGTGTAGTTCGTCCAGACCAGGTGAAGTTTTACGCGTATGGTCTATAGCATACTGTAGTTCGAGACTGGAAAAATATTTATTATTTAATTCTTCTTTTGTGGGAGTGAAGTCAATATGTTCGCTCTCGCATAATGCCTTTTCCTGTTGGAAAGCTGCCGTATAATTGGTTGATTAGGACATCTGGCTGAAAGTCTGTGCAAGTTTGTTGGCTACTTCCGCAAAGGAGGAATAAATGGTACCTGCGTCCGAAAGAATGTGGAATGGACGTTTGGGGCGTCCCTGGGTACGTTTTTTTTCACACAAGCTTAAGCAGGGTATCCCGATTGATCGTGTTAACGAATTGGGTACCGCTTTTCCGTTTTTCTCCAAGTTAAGTTTACGAAAGTCTGTGGATGCTCTTTTTCATGCTATACAGCTTTATCTGGAACCGTGCGCGGTGATATACTGTAAACAGTTTACCACGCCTTTATTTTGCTTCTTCCTCATCTTGACACCATCTTGGTTTTGGGAAAAAATTATTGAGGGATGCATGCGACAGCTGCAGGTAGTCACAATGTCGGGCCCTGCTGCTCAAACTGACCTTGGACCGCACTCATGACCCAGAGAGTGTGTTGCGGGGTCTTTCAACCGTACCCTTTAGTGCAAAAAGGGTAAATTGTTTTGAGTTTGAGGAGTACCTTGTCATCGGTCATCCCCCTAACTGAGAGATTCAGCCTAGTGTCTGTATCTGTAAAGCTGCCATGGGAAACTATTGTAAGGAGATGTCCTTCTGCCGTCTGATGTCTCGCATTGAAGCTTCAAAATGGTCGTCTGTGCACACAAGACATATTCTTCTTCAAGATAACTGGGCGTGATGCTCTCCAATCGTTTGCATTCATCAGCAAAATTCCAAGTGTCGTATTACTTTCGATCTAAATTCTAGGGCTGCAGAGAGTAATACTATTCTACGGAGAGTTCCCTCCGGCGGCAGAGCTCGTATATCTTCAACGAAGAGTTTTTTGTCCACATTGATGAGTTTCTGATAATTCAGTGGTCGACGAGTTGGCACGGGAAGATGTCAGGGTGGCGAGATAGGGCTGGGGCGGTAGGTTAATTGAGTCACGAGATGACGTTGTGGCGGGAGGATAATTAGGTGGCTAAGTGGTGACAGTAGGATAATTGGGTAGCGAGATAGCGCAGTGGTAGGAGGATAGTTGGGAGGCGAGATAGCACAGTGGCGGAAGGCCAATCGATTAACAAAATGGCACTGTGGCAGGAGGATAAAAGAGTGACGAGACGGAGTTGAGGCAGGTGGAAATTTCTGTAACAATGTGACGCTGCAGAGGGCTGATAATGGAGTGACGAGATGGCACTTTGGACGGAAATAAATGAATTTGAGCGTGGAAGTATATCATTTGTTAGACCCGAGGTTCTCAATCTAATCTAATACAATCTATACCTGACGAGTCAATACGAAATACACGTGTAATTGTAAACGACAGCGTTTGGTGGAGGCATTTCATCATTAGATACAAGATTGCATCATCATTTGCTCTTGGTTGAATACCTAACGAAGTGTATGATGGAACACTATCCTCTAAACTTGATTAATTGCAGATGTCAATTAACTACAAGTTTTAAATGCTGAATGTTTTCAAGCATGTCAGGTCTGGTAATGGTCTCCTGAGGCCGCTTATCAAGTAACCATTAAATAACTGTTACAATTGCGACTGTTGAAAGGCGCCTGAATTCCCAAGCGGTTAAATAATCCCTGCATCATTTATCAATGCAATTAAAACCCTAAATCACGATGGGGTGAAAGCCCTCAATTTATAAGCAAAGCAAATTGGGTTTAGAGTGCGCCACGTTTTGACGGCATCGCTGCAATGCAATATAACGAAACTTATGAAACACTGATAACTAGTTATTGCCCCTGTATTAATTCATGATATAATACAACGACATATCATAGTGAAGTGCAACACAACAATGGTAAATATCGATAACTGCAATTCGTTCTTTCAATTTATAGAACAATATTCACATCGGAGTTAAGAGGACCATAGTTATTGCGATCATACATTTTTTTCTGAACTGATGAACCTCTTTCGTTATACATTTTTTTATACATCACGAATGCTATGTAATTCTTGTGGAACAATAAATTTATACAAAGTAAATCTAAAGTAAGCATAATGACAAGCTAAGAACTTGTAACAGAGTAATTGGGGCCTCTGTATGAACGATAAGGAAACTGCTGTCAGAAAACTATGACCGGCATCCCGGATTGCGCGACCGCTTTCTAGGCTCGCCCGTACCGCATTCAGCTACAGGACTGTGCAGCGTGCGGCTTAGTAAAGGACTCACGTTCTGTGCAACGATGTATGGCGTTATTTCTAATTAGTAATAGAATTTGTAATTTGATGGCGTCTAACTAAGGACTCAATTACTATCTTCTAATTCACTGGTGCAAGAAACGGTGCAAAAAATTGTCCATTCACCGAATTTTGAGCGGCGTCGATACGTTTCAGATGAAATGCGCAATTCAAAGTTTCATTTAACGGATTATTCAACAGCTACACGACTTTGAACGACTCCGTTTTGCCACTAATTGTCTCCCGATTAGTACAAAACCAAAATAACGTAAATTCAATTTGTTCATACATTATTTTTTTTCACATTGGTAAGATTTGAAAGAATTAAAAGTGCTTCCGTCGCGCTATTCCATTGAATATTCTGCATACTTGTTGAAGAGATGATGATTGCCTCTTTGTGACTGTGCTTTATGTCTACTTCTTTATGATCGAGCTTCATGATTGCCTCTTCATGACCGTGCTTCATGACTGCCTGGGTCTGACCATGCTCTATGACGGCCTCTTTATGACAGTGTTTTATGACTGTTTCTTCATGACCGTGCTTTATGACTGTCACCTTATGACCGTGCTTTATGACTGCCTATTTAGCTACGTGCTATATAACTGACGCTTTATGACCGTGCGCTATGACTACCTCTATATGACCGTGCTCTATGACTGCCTCTTCATGATCGTACTTTATGAATGTCTCTTGATACTTTGAGGGATGATTGCCTCTCTATGACCCTGCTTCATGATTGCGTTTTTATGATCGCACTTTTTGAGTGACTCTGTATAACTGTGCTCTATGACTGCCTCTATATGACCAAGCTTTACGACTCCCTCTTTATTACCGTGCCTTATGACTATCTCTTTGCGGCCGTGCTCTATGACTGCCCTTTTATGGCTATGCCTTTTGACTGCTCCTTTGTGACCGTGCTTTATGACAACCTCTTTATGAACGAATTTTATGACTGCCTTTTTGTCCCCCTGCTTCTTGACTGCCTTTTTATGGTCGTGCTCTATGAGTGCCACTTTGTGACCGTGTTTCATGATTTCCTCTTTGTGACCGTGCTATATGACTGTTTCTTCATGACCGTGCTTCATGAATGCCTCGTTTTTACCATGCTCTATGACAACTTATTTTTGATCGTATTTTATGACTGCCTCTGTATGAGCCTATGACCGTGCTTCATGATTGCCTCTTGATGACCGTGCTCTATGACTGCATCTCTGTGACCGTATTCAATGACTAATTCTTTATGACAGTGCTTCATGACTGCCTCCTTATGACTGTGCTTTATTACGGTCTCTTTATGACCGTGCTTTATTACGGTCTCTCTATGACCATGCTTTATGACTTTTTCTCTATGACCATACTTCATGGATGCCTCTTCCTGAACTTGTTTTAAGACTGTTTCGGTATCACCATGATTTATGACAGCCTATTTACGACCGTGCTTTATGACTGCTTCTTTATGACCGTCTTCTGCGACTGGCTCTATATGATTGTGCTTAATGACTGTCTATTTATAACCGGGAATTATGACTGCTTCTCTATATCTACCTCCTTGTGACCGTGCTAGATGACTGCTTCTTTATGACTGTGCTTAATAGCTGCCTCATTAAGGTCGTGATTTATGACGGAATTCTTGTAACCGGGCTTCTTTACTGCCGTTTTATATGACCGTTTTTTATGACCGTACTTAATGACTACTCCATTATGACCGTGATATACGACTGCCTCTTTATGACTGTGCTTTATGACTGCTTCCTTATGACCATGCCTAATGACTGCTTCGTTATTCGTTATGACCGTGCTCTATGACTGCTTCTAATGACTGGGATTTTGACTTCCTCTTAATGACCGTGCTTTTTGTCTGGCTCTTTGTGGCCGTGCTCTATGACTCTCGTTATCTCCATTCTCTATGACTGCTTCTTTATGATCGTGCCTTATGACTTTCTCTCTGTGACCGTTCTCAATGACTGCCCCCTTAATGAACGTGCATAATGACTGTCTATATGACAATGCTCTATGACTGACTCTATAGGCTGTGCTCTATAACTGCTTCTTCATGACCCTGCTTTATGACCGTCTCTTCAAAATTTATCTTTAGGACTGCCTCTTTATGTCCGTGCTCTATGATTTCATCTTCATGATCGTACTTTATGAATGCTTATCTATAACCGTGCATTATAACTGTTCTTATGACCGTGCTGGCGCTGCCTTGCCGGTAGCATACATCTCACAGATCACAAGTATCCTCGAAGGATACACTGCTGCACAAGATACAGACTGCGGTATCTTTGAAGATACATCTGTTCCGGATGCAGACACTAGGTAACCAACAGGCCGCTTGGCTCAGTAGAGACCGCTGAGATTGCGGAACCATTGTTGCAACAACATCGTACGAGGACAGGCGCCTTACCAGCCAGACTTGCGATGTCAGCGCTGTTTCTGGCAAAAACAAGGCAGGCTGGCTATGCCGCGCCGAGCCATCGACGGGTCTCGTATTATCAAGGTAATGCTCCTGATTAGTTCAGGCGTGACATGGTGGGCACGGTCGTGAGGCCGGCGTGGAACCGTGTCGTTGCACCTACACAGGTTGGAAGTCCCTTAGCAACATGCCACCAGCGCATGACCGGCAGAGGTTTCTTTTTTCCTGCTTAGAGGAACTGCGACGTTGGTGCCCGACCTAGCCCCAGGCAAGTGGTGGGCGATGACGTCAATATAGCGAACCATAAAAGGCACTGGTGACCAGTGACTCGAGGTTAGAGTAATCGGTCCCGATGTGAAGCGCACAACCTCGTCGTCCTGTGGCCACCAACCTGTGTTAGAGCCCCTCCGCGCCTGTTCCTGAGCCCAAGCAGTGAACCCACATTAAATTGAACAGACTTCAGTTCATTAGAGAAATAGTTACATCATTCAAAGTGTGACATAAACGAATCGCGCTACATATCTTTAGATAAAAAAAAATTAAGCAAGAACCTTTGGTGGTCGGCTCGTCGAATAGCGTTATAGGCATCGGCGATCGTCACCTGGCTTTTCTTCGACTTGCGTCATCGGCCATCGGCGATCGTCACCGGGGTTTTCCCCTGGCCGATTTCTCCGCGCGCCTTGCCAGGCGCAAGGGAGTCTGTCCTACATCATCTCCAAGGACCCAGAGCAAGGGTCCCTCCATCTCCCGGTGAGCGTTTGGGATTCCGTCCGCGAGGGCTGGCCCTCACTTATTATGAAATACTCCAGCGACAACATAGAACTCAACTAGGAAGAGGCCGCTGATAGACGGACATGGCGATATGTTTAAAATAGGACTATTTTTTGAGATTACGCACGAGTGTGCCTAAATATGCTTAGCCACATTCCTACTTAGTATATTAAGTAGGTTCGAGTCCTCTTTAGCATCTTGTGTTTTCCGGCATACGTGCCCGCTCTATATTATAGTTGGCATACGTGCCGTATTGTGTGTTTTCGGCATACGTGCCGTATTGTGTGTTTTCGGCATACATGCCGTATTGTGTGTTTTCGGCGTACGTGCCCGCTCTATATTATAGTTGGCATACGTGCCGTATTGTGTGTTTTCGGCATACGTGCCCGCTCTATATTATAGTTGGCATACGTGCCGTATTGTGTGTTTTCGGCATACGTGCCCGCTCTATATGATAGTTGGCATACGTGCCGTATTGTGTGATTCTAGGGTGCAGGTTGTCTTCGGTTGCTGATTATTTATAACCATAGGTGTGTTCCTTGTGTCCTTTTTCTACAATATAAGCGGTAGTTTTTCATCGTACCGTGCGGTCGACATGACAGTGTCACGTGTGCGTGTCGAGGAGGTTCATCTCCTTCGGGATTTCCTTTTGCTAAGAAATATATTTAAGCTTTAACTTGCACAGTTTGTTTTAAATGTCCCTCCTCCCACATACCCTTTTTTTTGCTTCGTTGCGTTGCGTGGAAAAAGACTGGACTACTGGTAGTTTATTACATAC
>SDVV010021246.1:0-13167 GCA_016164225.1 Gammarus roeselii
TATTTATATTTATGAATGGTTGCTGCTTTCCGCAACTATGAGCTATGAGAAGTGTACCAAACCGCACGCACAACACTTGGCATTCCTGTAACCCAGGCTAGAGCAGCAAGACGCTTTAACGGGTAATAAGAGTACTGTGTTTTCCTGTACGCGTTTGTATGTAATTGTACGCATTATGGACTAAAGTATAGTTGACAATTTTCATAATGGGTAGTACTAATAACAAGCTATTTAACTGTAAGTGTAGGATGGTTTTTGTTATGCTGAATGACTCCAAAGTGTTGATATCTAGATTGGTACCTAGCTTTAAATCTATAAGTCATGTGTTTTTTTCAGATAGACCCCGGATTAGGTAACTCGCCCAAGAACCGTGAAGTGAATGCCATTTGTGCCTGTCTTCTAAGTGGGGAGGTCAGCATTTTTAGTGCCTGCTATTGGATAACATGCAGGCCATGTGTTCATTCTAAAAGACAAAAACATTGATTCCAAAGCTCTTTATGTGTTACCAATTTAGGGTGGAATCGATGATGCTATATAATGGCTAAAATAACTTGGGTGCCAATGAGACACAAATAAACCAGGGGACTCGCCCCTGAACAGTTAGCAAACGTTTGAGCTGTTCTCTCATTGGAGAATTCCATTCTCACACTAACGCAAGGTGCCTCCCTTTTTAGATGATTCTGAGTCATTGGGGTTAGTTGGGAATTGGGAGAGAGATGAGATTAGAGTGTCAAGGCTTTCTAGTGCACTGGAGTCAATGTCCTTCTGGCACCAAACGAAGGGAAATTGGGAGAGCAGACAACTGAACAGGACAGCAAGAGAGGTGGTGACCACAGAATGACCTTCAAGTTGAGTATTGGTGTAGGCCCATAGATCCATTTAGAGTACAGTATGTTAGGATTTCACTGACCCGTTGATAAAAGATCCATAGCAATTGTGAGCGTTTTATTTATTGTCATATTAAAAAACAATTCATTAGGAGGTGATAGCTAGAATCTCATAACAGGCTTATTTCAATCACATTATGATCTAATAGCTTGTTTCTGCTTATTTGAATGTCTTTTGAGAGAGCTCAAATAAATTTACCACCAACAGATTCAAACTATTGGATTTTGCTTGGTTTTCAATAATTTGTGTATGAAAGTATTCATCGGCAATTTATTTATTCATTAGCTTGCTTTGTCACAGCTGTGGTATTACCAGTAACAATTACGTGGTTACCAGGTGCTGCCAGTTGACCAGTATTTAGGCATCTGATAAATTTATAATAGATGTTGTTGCCACATAAAAAGATTTTGAATTCACCCAGATCAATATTTGACATGATGTCTGTAAAATTTCTAAGATAAATTTCATGCTGTACATAGCTACGCACAGTTGGTGGTATTTACACTATCAGTTTTATGGTTTTTAGCTTTCCAATTTCAACAACAAAACACTTTGCAGAAAATATTCTAAAATTCTAACTTTGAAGACCATTTTTCACACAGGCTACAATACCACCGTATTTCCTTTCCTAACAATCCTATTTAGAAATATTATAATTTCCAATATACAGCTCAGCTGATGAAACATTTTCATTTAGGTGTCTCAGGCATTCTATCACTATTGGACAGAATGTCTTAGATCAATTTTATTTTTGTTCTATTGGCTGGAGTCATGAACGCATTGTAAACTCAATAGATGGCAGCTGGATGGATATGTACCGCTACAGGAGAACTCTCGAGAGTATCTCAAGAAGGGCGCCTGCCATCACAAGAGGCCTAGTGTCCTGGTTAACAAGACAGGGTAATTGTTTGTTGTTGCTACAAGAGAAATCAGTTGGGCGTGGTTTTGGAAACTCTTATCACATGATACACGCGCCTGTTGTAGCTACCCCAACGCTCGAGCCTTCATGATTGTTGTAGGGGTGTTGCTGTGGATCGGTAGGATTGTTGTTTCTTTGTCTGCTGGCTGCTCCAGCAACCATTTGCTGATGCTCCAATGTTTTTTATTACGCAGCCAATTGCAATTCTATACTTTTGTTGTGTTGCATTGCATATGATCATACAAGTCATTGCACACCCTTGGATGGATTTTTTCAAGAGTTTATCACTTTGGCAACCATACCTTCTCAAATTCATGAACTAGTTGCAACACTATGGGTGAGTAAAGTCACATCCCTTATCCCACACTCCATTCCTACATTTGTTTCACCTAATAAAATGTGCATCAGCTCAGGCTTTTCACTATTGCAATGCTTTCATGTTTATTTCAGTTTGACTTCTTAAATTTTTTCCACTTTCGATGTTTCTATTTGACCCAGACTCGAGTGTGGGTAGGTGAAGCAGCCTTTTCTTGACAACTTATACCTGCATTTGTTCTACAAATATAATCTACAGTTCAGTGTTCGTAACTTCCGGTAGATTGTCTTTTATTTGCTGAGGTGGCTTTCATTCCCTCAAAGTTAAGTAAGAAGAACAAAGTAAATAAATACTGTGGGTAGATGGTACTCTTCCTTCAATGCCAAGGTACCCAATTGAGCCCTACAGCTTCCCAGCGAATGTTTTACCATGAGCGTGACGCGAGGAACGACGCTCCACACAAAGGACAGCACCACCTGGTGGTCGCCGCGACAGCTGCTACCCGTGCTACTGCTGCTGAACTCTGAGCTCAGGGCAAGTGGCACAGTGCTCTGTGCGAAGGAGAAACAGACGAATTAGAAACAATGCTGATACGTGTTCCAAATGGTAGAGGCGTGCTTGGATCTAGTCTAAATACTACTGATCAATGATAATTAACAGAAATACAGTAGTATATAGTAAACAATGAGGTAGAAAAATATGAAAATTTCTGAGAGTAAAAATTTCTTAGTCAGGTGGCTACTCAATTGTTGAAATTTATAAACTCAAAATTGTTCTTGTATGATGGGATCATACACTAATGTGTTGGCATTTGATTGCCTAAATATCAGCACAGAAGTCAATTGTAGGTTCTCTCATGTCTTTCCAACCGTCAGAAAGTATTATTGATCATAAAGTAGATGAATATGTACTCCATTTTCTAACTCCGGCAGTTCCCTCTAGGAGTATCACCAGAGGTAATGGTTAACAACTTGTCAGATCAAGCAAAAGTAGCAATATCAGAAGTAGCCATGAGCCTGTTTCTATAGCATGTTCACTCCTCACAGGATCTTTCTCAAACAAATTCCCAAACGGACGAAAACTTGTTGCATCTCTAGGCCTAACTTCCGGTTTGATGTTTGGCACTAGAATAACATTGACCTACATACTAGAAATCCAGGTCACTCAAACATAAGCCTCACGGGGTCTATGGACGAGTGGACGGCTGCCGTGGTGAGGACCGTGTAGCCCACAGCTCTTAAGGCGGCCGCCATGGCCAGCACGCTGTAGGGGGGGCTGAGGGGGCTGGCGCTGATCACTAGGTCGTGGCACACTCCCGCCTGATGAGGCAAATGGGGTAAGCGTCATGGATGCACATTTGCAACATAAAAGCAGGTGAGCTACAAGGTAAGGGTGAGCAATGCAAATTTTGTAATTTAGGAAAGAATATAAAATACTTGAAGCTATACAAAGAGATTTCATGCTGGACAGCGTATTACAGCCTAGCTGCCACCAGACCCATATTTGTAGGGACACTTTCTACTTGTGCTGTGGCATCAGCATTCGCACATTGCTGCCACATGCGCCAGTCGGATCTCGGCTCGGCGCTGTGTTTGAGTATAGACTTGTTCCCACAGTATGTAGTTGTTCCACCGATTAGAAGGTGATCAGGAACATGCTGAGGTTATTGCTCATCAACTTATAAACCACAAGATGCTGTTGTGGCTGACAATTGCAGCACATGTTCAATCTCACATATTTTCAGTGTGATCAAATAACTGAAGAGCCTGGCACACAAAACTGTTAAATGCTACAAGTGGTATATTTTTGCCCCCCCTCAGCTTGGGCACTTTGAAGAAATTGTCAATTGTTGCCGATTTATTTATTGTAACTTGCATGACAATTTTTTGTTCACTTTGACCAAATCAGACAGCCTTCTAGAGTTTTACATAAGTTAATATCTTTCAAAACTTCTTTGGATTCAGTTCAACCTCAAGGCTTGCAATATCATAAATCATTGTGTAACCTAAATTTCATTAACCCCATGTATGTTTTTAATTAGAAGCTTTTGTTTCCCTTGCCGTTTATGTGAGATCCAGAGAGAAAATGTTTCAACTCACAGTTTGGTGGTCTATACACTATAATTATAATGGTTTCCAGCAATTAAATTTCAACAGCATGACACTCTGTAATCATATGAAAATTTCCACTCATCACAGCTTCAAAGACCATCTTTCACACAGACTGTAACACCACCATATTTCCTACTCTCACAATCTCTTGCATAAAAAATGTAATTTTCAACATACAGCTCAGCTGATAAAAAAATTTTGTTCATGTGTATTTCAGTCTGCTCAGTGAAGAGTGAATCACTTTTGGATAAAATTGGGTCAACTTTATTTTGCCATATTGGCTGGCATGATGAAGGCCTTGTAAATTCAAGAGGCAATACTTTTCTGATTCATATTGTTTGCTCGTTTTTTTTTAATGTTCCTCCAATCACCTATTGGTTGGTGGCTCTCTCATCAGAGGGAGCCTCAACTTGCCATGGCTATACAAGAGTTGCTCTAATGTTTCTAATAAATGTGCCTTCCATGTATCCCATTTGTTTCCACTCATTAATCCTTATCTGGGAGCCTAAAAATCAGTATAATTGAAGTTTTGAGGATTTTTATAGCAGCATTACAACAGGGTTAAAAACTTTTCAAATTCAAAATGATACATTTGGCTATTCTGCTGCAAAAACAGGGCACTGTGTAAAACGTCTCTCGGCTAGGATTGGGAGACAATTTTATAGATGACAGTAGCAAGCACCACCCAGCAGAATAGATGTAGCTAGCTAGCAATATACTAACAGAATAGCTACATATACCACTAACAATCAAACAATGTATTTGCATTACACAGAAAGGTAAAAAAACAAGTAGCAAATAACAAAATAGTCCAAGATGATCATGATATTCCATGTAAACTCAGGAAATATGCATTTCCTTTGTTCAAAAATAATTATTAGCTAATAGATGTTACAACAAACTGGTGTTTGTAATGCTGTTGCCAGTATTAAAGTTCACACAAATAATTCATTATTCATGCAGCATTTTTGTGTCTCCTGCAACCAAAAACTCAGATTGACTAGGAGTACTGTTAGCAGGAACTTAAAAACAAATCTATCAGTGAATTAATGTCCAATCTCACTGAAGCCATGCAGACACATTGACGCCATATAAAAATTCCTACCAATGCCAAACAGAGGACTAAAAATTAGCAAATAATTGTCTAGGCGCATGATAACAAAAATTTGCAATGGCCATAGGAAATGGGGCAGAAGATCAACACAAATGGTACTGACTGTTGAACATCATATCAGTAGATTTATCTTTGCATTCACTGACTATGAAAAAAGTAAATGCTTAATAGCATCAGATTACATATTCACCAAAGTTATAACCAAGAAGTGAGCATGAGCAAGATATTACCCTTATTGAACAAATGTCAAGATCGAGTCGATAAGCATATTAGAAACATTATATTTCAGCATAAGGAATAATGTCATATAACAGCAAGAGATACAATATTGAACTTAGTCATCTGACAGGTTGCAAACAGGAAGATAGCTGCACTCAAGTAAACATTTATTGAACAATTCAAATGGAGAAAACATACATAAATAATTCCATACCTCAGAATTAATTGTATGTTCAACAGTTTGAGGATGCATCCTCATTTCTGATTCTGAAAGCTTTTATACCCCTTTGTCAGGTGGACATATTTTTTGGCCAACAGATATAACCACATTGCTTAGCCAAACCTCTTGGAATTTGCCCTGTAACATAATTTTTGATGTACCTAATACTGGACAATGTTCAACTGGAAACAATGTAGAAGGGTTATACAGGTTCACTTAAGCGAAGTGCCCAGGCTTTATAGTGCGCTGGAGTCTATGTCTTTCTGGCACCAAAAGACATCATAGAATCAGACATAAGCTATGTCAGCATTAGTTGAAAGCATGTTCATTAACATTGCTTCAAGAAATAGGCCTAATTGCTTTAAGAACAGGGTCTGTTTAACATCAAGTGCTTGCATCTGCAATTTGTTTTTGGCATGAAAGCCTAATTTGACATCTAAAAACTAAAACTTGTCACTGCAGACCATAAACGGTGGCAAAATTATATTAAAAAGAATGACATAGCAGATACTTCAATATTCAAACAGGCCACACCAGGGGAATTTTAGTATCCAACATTGGATCGCAACATGCTATGTAAATAAAGATTATATTCAACAGAATTGAGTTGCCTTATAACTACTAGTAAAAACTACATCAACGAAAATGATAAAAGAATATGGACAGTTATCTAGTCATGATAAACAAAATAAAAAATTGTCCAGCAGAAAAAAAAGGTGGCATGGAAAACAAAATTCAATAGCATACATTGTTTGGCAGATTTCAGAGGAACACAAAAAGATGACAAGTAGCTATCAAAGATATGTAACAAAAGGAGAACAAATATCTAACAAGATTAAGTATAGCAACCAACAGACTGTTTTCTAAAACCAACAATATAGTCAGCTTAGCGCATAGTTGTTGCTGTAATTATACAGTTAGTAATTGTAATTTAGCTAGTCAAAGAGGAATGTCAATAAGTTTTTTACACAATTAAATAAATTTTTGCTCTATACTCCACCACAACCAAGGGCAGCTCTGAACAAACTTATCTGTGCTACAATGAAATCAACAATTACCCAGAAAAAATAATAGTTTACCGTCATCTTTTCTGTCATCACAATGTGACCAATGCGCTGGAGGATTGGTGCGTAATAACAAGTGCATTTTTTTGGATGGATCAACATTATCAAGACAGTAAGTGGCTAGTGGTGAAAATTTCAGGTTGCTTGAGATTTGGACAGTTGGTCATTATCCATATACAATAGCATTCCACAAGAGCAAAGTTTCAAATTCTGAAGTTCAGAGGCTGAGTCATAGTATTACAAGAACACAATATTTGATCTTTGGCATATCTTAGGTATGGCCCTTGTCCTAGAGCTCAACTGGAATGAAAATGAAACGAGCAGAAAAAAAAAAAAAATTGTCTCAGAATTTTCTCATCACCATTGTAAGAACCCTCAACTTCTTCAATAAATATGCCAAAAAATTTAAAGTTTTCAAATAGCAGTATCCACAGTCGATTTTCATGAGTAAGGACATTTATTGACAAGTAAGGACATTGGATGTCATCAATACCACAGGATAGTCACTGCATGTTAGACCAAGTTTGAGTTAAATGAAGCCAAATGTTGTGTAGTTTGTTCATAGTATGGCATTTGAGATGGTGGAGAAGTTGAGTCCACCTATAACAAAAATGTATATACGTCAATGATGTTGTACAATGATTATATTTATGAGGTTAAATATCATAAAACTGCACTAGTTGGCGCAATGATTTCAGCTGAGAATTCAAGAGTAGAACAGACAGAAAAAAATATTTATGTCAACAGACATATACAGAGGCAAGGCCGCCTCCCAATAAGCAGGATGGATGACTGCAAGATGCACCATACACTTCTCTCAAGCACTCTCCCTGAGCAAAACTTGTTCCTTTTGTCCAAAAGGGTCCAGTTACGACCCAAGAACACACACTTGTGAGACCAAAGATCAGTTTCAGGAGCAGGGCCCAACAGCTTTTACTAGTTTACCCCTGCTGCATTATGATTGCCAGGCCATCCCCCACCCATATCCATCTTGTTTCTCAGCAAGACAGCAAGGGTGGAAAATGCATCAGTGCCAACTCAGAATGCATCCATTCACAATTATTCTCCACTCACACCTATACATTGCATGCTCTCTTGCTACCTCTACTCTGATGTCTCTGCTCCCCAAAGCCTGCTTCACACCATCCATTGATCAAAATTTGGTCTTACTCAAAGGCATTTGTCCACTCGCCTCCACCATCATCACCATTTTCACAGATCTCCCTCATTGCATCCAAGCCACCAGTCCGAACCACCTCAGAAATTGTTGATCTGCACTGTCCACCAATTTCCTCACCTCAAGGGGGCATGTGCCCAATGCAAGGCTGCATGTTGTATGTCACGTAGTTACGGGTGAAGAAAAAGCAAATACCTGGACTTCTCTCTGAACATTGGCTTCTACCAGGTGGTGGAAATTAAGGAAGTTCAGAAACATCTTTTCTCTGTGGCAGGGGTTACAAATACTGCTACTGCACCCCTTGTATATCATAAGAGACAACAAATAGGGCCAGAGCAAGTGAGCCGGGGATTCCTTTCTCTTCAATTTGTCCCCTCTGAGACAGCAAGCCAAGCCAGGGGAAGAGAGACCCAACCCTCAGCAAATCCTATCCTTGGGCTTGCAAATGTGCATACGTGAAGTACGGAAGGAGCAAAGAGGAGAGAGATTGGCGAGTGGTAAAAGTTGAAAGGTAGAGGTGAATGTGTTTGGTGTGGTGAGTGGAAGAAAGTTGTGCATGGAGGAAGGTTGGAAACACAAAGTTATGGTGTTTTTATTGAGTGTTTAGTTGGTCAGTGGTGTTACAGACTGGAAAAAGGGTCTTCAAGATTGATACAAGTAA
Source organism: Gammarus roeselii (assembly GCA_016164225.1). Classification (NCBI taxonomy): domain Eukaryota; kingdom Metazoa; phylum Arthropoda; class Malacostraca; order Amphipoda; family Gammaridae; genus Gammarus; species Gammarus roeselii. The sequence goes on from SDVV010021246.1 coordinate 8,690, forward strand.
AGGTCATGTTAGGTATAGAAAGATGGGCCTTCATGGGTAGCTACTTCCTGACAAGGTAGCATGAGGAACGAGGAGGAAAGCGTTTTAGGATTAGCCTTAGTGATTGGATTAAGAGTTTTGGAGGGCAATACAATGTGGTGGCATTGCGGGACCAAAACAAAAAAGTTGGAGGTGGTGGTAAAAGGTGATGTAAGCAGATATGACTGGACATAGGACTAGAGGAAAACCAAAGATTGGGGGATGGATGGCATGAAGCAAGCCTAATGGGAGAATGAAATCAGTGTGGAGGCTGCAAGAGAGCATGGAATGGTTAGGCGAGAGTGTAGAAGGATTCTGAATGAGTCCCTTCTGACACGGCCTCAATGCACTTTTCTGCCCTTAGTATCCCTTCGAGAGACAGGATGCAACAGGGATAAGCCTGCTGCATCCCTCAGGACAGATTGAGGGAGGATAATTGCACTCCCTCAGGACAGGTTGAGGAAGGGCAATTATGATGCAATAGGGATAAACTAGTCAAAGCTGTCAGGCTCTGCTGCTGGTATGTGCATTAGTGCAAGTGCAACACTTTTTACATTTTTTCACAATCAACCCTATGATAGGCATTCTACAAATTTATCAAGATCCAGAACATATCCTTTCTTTTAGCTTTATCTGCTCAACTGACTTGTCACACAGTAAAAATGTAATCTACACACCCTCTACCACTCCTAAAGTCAAACTGTTGAGAGTGGAGTTGTTGAAGAAGAGGAATTAAAGATTAGGAGGGAGATAAGAGGCAGCAGAAGTGTGCAAATTGCATGGGGCAAGCAGAGCAGAGCTCCTGCATTAGATGATCAGACACTCTCCTCTGAACGTCAGCACATCCAACAGCCTCCTCAGTAAGGAAGACTAGCAGTAGATGATCAGTCTTTATTCTATGATGGGACGATACCAAAAATTGGTCAATACCGATACCAATACTATAAATGACAAATACTTTGCTGATGCCAATATTTTCCCATAATTTTGATTATTCATGGTTGAAGTATACATTTCCCCTTTAGTAAATTTTATGCCCACATAGATAAAAAAATCACTATTTCAGTTCAGTTAAGATATTCAGTGATTGATTATCCACAGATGATTATTGGTTCATAAGTCTGTTTGTCTAAATATTACTAAATAGACAGTATTTCTCAGTGAGTAATGCGGGACTCTAAATAAATCATCACATTTTATTTTATATTATAATGTACCTACCTATAGTATAAAAGTAAATTACAAGCACATCATGAGTATTCTCATTTATCCAAGTATTAGGCATGTGCTGTTATATGACACCAATATATTTCAAAATATCAGCCAAGTATCGGCCATTTTTTGCCAATACCTATACCATCAAAAATGGCTGATACCCACCAATACCAATACTTTGGCACATCACACAAAAAAAAAAACTACCCCCCCAACAGCCGCAAATCCAACAGCCTCTTCACCACTCTCCTCAAAATCCATCGACACTCAGTCTATTGTTCTATCCACCACCACCACAGGCCATCTTTACTGATGTGTTATTGTGGATTCATGGATTCTTGAATAAGTGGCCGCCCCACTGAAGGCTCTGCTCCATGCACAATCCTCATTCTTCACCACTATGTCTCCAACTCTTGAAAACACAGATGAGTAAAATGTTGAATCAGGAAAAGTTACAAGGCAACTGTCAAAAAATGATGGAGCATTACACGTCAAGCAGTAAGGGAGATGATCACGTTCTCCCAGCAACAGGAGGAGGGTCTGGGGTATGAGCCTGCTTATCATACCTTGCTGCCAGGAAGAGGCCACGTAGGGCAGCCAGGCTGCTTGAGCAACACGTCGGAGAGTCGGTGCTGAAGCAACAACAGCTTGTGCAGAACAGCGTGATGCTGCTGCTCCAGCACGGCCGGTGTGGCTGTTGCTGCAGTAGCAGTGTTCTGTTCAAGGGAAACACATGGAAGAGGGATGGACCCTTCAGGGTAACAGAGGCCACCAACTGCCTGAACAACCGATAAACCAAGGTGTGTGACACAATGCTAAAATAGAACAAAAACTCAAGGAACTGTCAAATTTTATGCATAGATAAGTTATTATGAAAAGGACTCCTTAACAGAAGAACATCACAAGATTACCGCATATTACAGTATTGGGTATAATACTGCATGTGGTCAAACATCCTTTACACTTTGAATGGCGAAAGTGTGCAATATGCATGCACAAGTACCACAGGAGGTACAGTGACTGCTAACTACCAAGGTGCTGAGGTTAAGTAATCCCAGCACTTTCCAAGTAGCAGCAAGGAGTATCCCAAAGTGTGGGCCAATAGGCGTATTGTTGCCTTCCTACACTTGTAAACTTGACCTTCTCAGCTCCAAAGCCCAACGGACTCCTGGTCGCCCACTAAGCGCCTGGGCCAATCACACACCCCAGCACCAGCTGAGAAGATGAAAGGCAAAATGCAGCAATCCCATGCATAAGATCTACACTCAGGGTAAGTAATTTTAAGCATGAGAAAAGAAAGAATGGAAAGAAGGGAGAGAAGATCTATTCACTAACTGTGGATCAGATAAAATATATGAAATAAAAGAAAAGGAGCTAAGAGACTATTAATTTTGGGTGAAGTACTATGTGTTGGTTGATGCACAGTGACAGTAGCAATCATAGCAAGCACAAGACAAATTTGATGTTGCTAAGCCGCAAGTTGCAGTAGCTCCCAATTAGCTACTAAGGCAGAATGAAAACCATAGCTAGCCAATAGTAGACTTTCAAAAAGCTATGATGAATATGCACAGGACACTAGAGTCCAATTAAGAAATCTAGGGAATTCCTGGTAATTGATACCAAAAGTGGGCAGAGAGTTGTACTGTTTAATTTTTTTATTTCAAACAAGAAAAGGTGACCACTAAACTTAAGATGTTTTTAGTGTGTTCAGGTAATTCAAATACAATCAACATATTTGACACGGATAACAGCAACCAAGTAAAGCACACAAAACCCAATCAATATTCAAAATTGAAAAAGAAAACATCAAAATCCACCAAATCTGCTTGCAAGGCTAAGATATGCAGGCAGCCAAGAAGTCCAAATATTAGATATTCAGCAAGAACAACCCAAGGAATATAAAGTATACAACCAAGGATACCTGAAACGTTTTTATTCTTATTATCAAAAGGAGGCAGCTATTGCTAGAAGGAGTGCAGCATAGCTACTCTTGTATGATGTAGCGAACATGTCTCATAGTGGTTACGAAGCCCATGACAAATTTATCCTAGCATCTTAGTAGCTCCACAAGTCCAGTACAATTCATCAGATGTTACACTTAACAGGTATTCTGCCATTCTAACCAAAACCAATCGACTAGAGGAGAAACCTCTCAATAATGAGGAAAACTCTTATTCACATGAATATGATTCATTACACAAGCTCAACAAACAGGAATAATGTTACTGGTGCGCCCAGTATGGGTGCAGTATAGATGCGTTAAGGCAATGAAGAACAGCACTGACAGGTATCAATGGGATTGCTTATGGCTACATGAGCATTGAAGTCCACACAATTAATGATATTGGAATGGAAGAGCATAAAATACCCACACAAAAAGCATTTGTAACAGCTACCATCAGCTGTCCAGTTAAAATCCTATAAACATACAGTTGCTGCCATAGGCTCACAAGTCACTCCAAAACACAAGTTTTTTTTTTTGTTGAAGAATGTTAGTTATTAATAAGCTTGAAACTAGAATCTCATAAATAAATCATCAATACCTACTTGTTAAATTGCTACTTGTTAACTAATGTGTTTATTCATTACAATCATGACTCAAACACAAAAACCTAAAGAAATAAAGAGCACTTGCAGGAAAAGGTTTCACTGTAGTATTGGGCATTAGGAGTGGGAGCTGCAATACTTGCTCCCGCAGTTTGTAGAGGATGACCAGCAAAGTGGAATGCGTCTCAGCAATGTTGAAGTAGGAGTGTTCTCCAACACCTTCATCTTCCTCCCACCCATGCAGACACGAGTTGACAGTGGTGTCTCCACCAGAACCTTGTTGTTTGCAGCAGGTGACAGAAGTAACATCACCTACACTGGTACAATCTTTCAGCAATAAGCCGGAGAGTGGAGTGAAGAGCTTCTCATTGCCTGGCTTCCTCTTCAAAAGCAGTAAAGAGCTGTCATCATCCTCCATAGCTTGAGAGTCTTTCAGCAAAATAATTTGGCTACGAAAAGATCGTAGCCGTTCCAGAAGTTGAAGTTGCTCACTGTGTACATGCTGTCTTGTCACTTCCAAACTCTTGACCTAGATGTTGTGAAAGAGGTAGTAGATAGCTAGGCTATTAAACATTAGGTAGATCTCAACATTGGTAGCTAGACAATTATTCTATGCACATCAGGTAGTCTGAAGTGAACCAGCTACATATAGCTACACACAGTAACACATATCATGACACTATATTTGTGATGAACAA
>SDVV010021247.1:0-13166 GCA_016164225.1 Gammarus roeselii
AGAATGGTTGTGAATGAATATCTAACGTTGTCCTGATGTGCTTTCTTGCCCTTGGCTTTTCGTTTAGAAACGGGCTGGTCGTGGGTGGGGGGGACATGAACCGTTTAACACTGTCGAGCCTTGGCTTTTCGTTTAGAAACGGGCTGGTCGTGGGTGGGGGGGACATGAACCGTTTAACACTGTCGAGCCTTGGCTTTTCGTTTAGAAACGGGCTGGTCGTGGGTGGGGGGGACATGAACCGTTTAACACTGTCGAGCCATGCAACTGACAGGGATCCCGGACCTTACTCTTAACCCGAAGTGAAATGTATAATTGCGTGTGTATGAAATCACTCTCCGTTCTAGGGGATTCAACCTTGTGTCTGTAACTATGGAACACTATTCGCGGGTCCTCAAGTGTTAAAGCAACTCAACCCTAACACTAAATCCCTGATAATAACAGTCCAATGGCCTGGCACCCACCCGAGCTGTAGAGTTTAGCCATGGCCGCCTGCTTGACGAATGGTAGTTTCGCCTGCTGGAGGCGGGCGGCGTTGTAAACTAGGAGCCGGGCTGCCTCAATCTCCATGGCCATGTTGGCTACGGCGTGCTGCACAGCCTTTAACACAGGAAGATATAATTACTAGGGTTGTTAATGCATCAGCCCAGTCGGTATTTTAAGACAGCCGAACGTTACGAGAGATTTATTGATTTGGGCCTCATTTCCACCAGAGCCTCAACGTGAGTCATAATAGGCTCCCCCGTAGGGCGCGTTACGAGAGATATAGGCGATGCAACATGACAGTCAGGCACAGACAATAATCTGTCTATTGTGGTACAAAATATACTTCAGACAGGCTTTGAGAATAATCTGTCTCTCGTGATATTAAATGTGTTCAAGCCAGGCGTCGAGAACAATCTGACTATCGTAGTATCAGTTATGTTTAAGCCAGGCGTCGAGCACAATCTGACTATCGTAGTATCAGTTATGTTTAAGCCAGGCGTCGAGAACAATCTGACTCTCGTAGTATCAATAATGCTCAAGCCTGGCATCGAGAACAATCTGGCACTCGTAGTATCAGTTATGTTTAAGCCAGGCGTCGAGAACAATCTGACGCTCGTAATATAAGTTATGTTCAAGCCAGGCGTCGAGCACAATCTGACGCTCGTAGTATCAATTATGTTAAAGCCAGGCGTTGAGAACAATCTGACTCTCGTAGTATCAATAATGCTCAAGCCAGGCATCGAGAACAATCTGACTGACGAAGTATCAGTTATGTTTAAGCCAGGCGTCGAGAACTATCTGACACTCGTAGTATCAGTTATGTTCAAGCCAGGCTTCGAGAACAATCTGACACTCGGAGTATCAGTTATGTTTAAGCCAGGCGTCGGAAACAATCTGACTCTCGTGGTATCAGTTATGTTTAAACCAGGTGTCGAAAACGATCTGCCACTTGTAGTACCAGACATGTTCAAGCCAAGCGTCGAGAACGATCTGACACTCGTAGTATCAGTTATGTTCAAGCCAGGCGTCGAGAACAATCTGACACTCGTAGTATCAGTTATGTTCTAGCCAGGCGTCGAGAACAATCTGACACTCGTAGTATGTTATGTTCAAGCCAGGCGTCGAGAACAATCTGACACTCGTAGTATCAGTTGGTTCAAGCCAGGCGTCGAGAACAATCGACTTTCGTGGTATCAATTATGTTCAAATCATAAATTACGGCAAAAGGGGTAATGAAGTCGAGTATGAGGTAGTGACCTGCACCTCGGAGTGTAAGATATTGAAGGAAGAATGGCTCGGCCGTGCTTATATAATCTTTACCTGGAAGCCGTAGAGCGGCTGTTTGAACTGATGGCGCGTGTGCAGGTAAGGTACCGTAGCGTCCAGGCAGCCTTGAGACAAGCCCGTCATTTGGGCGGCGATGCCGATACGACCCTCGTTCAGCATGCCGATGGCGTACTTGTAGCCGTGTCCTACCTCCCCCAGCACGTTACTACCAGGAACCTGTCCGTATAAGAAACACGGGTACCGTGAAAACGCAGCTTAGAATCTTTACCACTCTGGCGCACGCACAGCTCCAGCCGTAAGCAGTCACGAGTTGCTACTAATGTATAAATGTCAAATTATGACGATAAAAGAGTATCCGGCTAAAAATTCAACGAGGGAGTCTATGAGCGAGCCTTGGTCGGATCATCGCAAGATAGCCTCTTTGCGGTGGCAGAGTTTGAAGTCCGGTTCCAAGGCAATCATATCCCCTCCCTTGTTCACGTCGTCGTTGATGGTCTCAACACCTTTCACGCTAGCCGTGACCATAGCCGCCAACCGCCAGACTTAAAACTCGTCAGCAACGGGTCCAGATGGTACATCATACATTCACCTTAAACATCCAGGTCCTCACAGACATCTTCAACTTTTTCATACTACACAATACAATACCAATGACTTGTAAACAAGGGAAAATTATGCCCATCCTGAAACCCAACAAAGCTCCCACAGATCCAGCCTCATACCGACCCATTTATTTTTTCCCGAACCCTTCGGAAATCTTGGAGACTGGTTCTCAACAGAATTAATGCCCACATCACACTCTCCCCCACGCCACACGGTTTCAGAACCCAACACTCGACAACCACTTTTCACCAACCTCACCCAGACCATCCATGAAGGCCTGAATGAAAATAGTCCGTCAAACAAACCCTGGTATGCGCTATCGACATTAGTAAGGCCTTCCACACTGTTCCAAGACACGTCCTCATAAGCAAAATACTGAATACACAGATACATCCAAACTACAAGGAATGGATTGCTTATTTCCTCTCAGGCAGACAAGCACACACTGTCTATAATAACAAGCCATCCCGTACCCGTCACTTTTCCAATGGTGTCCCACAGGGCTATGTCCTCTTCCCCTCCCTTTTCAACGCCTTCATGCACGACCTGCCAAATCTAACGGAACCCAAAACCTATATCAGTTCATATGCAGACGACCTCACAATAATCATACAACACCACAAACACGAGATCGTCGCCAAACACCTCCAGCAGTACCTGAACTCTCATGAAGCCTGGCTGCTGGATAGCAGAATGAAGAGTGTTTGCTAGCAAGTCTTAACTAACACTATTAATGCCAGACAACAGTGAACACCGTGTTCACCCCCATCTCACGCTTAATATCACTCCCATACCCCACAGTCCCACTACCACAATTCTTGGTGTAACTTATGACACGGGGATGACATTCAAACCTCACACAAACAACACTGGCGCTAAAGCTGTACCAAGACAATGTGTCCCGAGTACCTACCACAACATCCTACGGTCACTCCACAGAGTCGATTACAACACTATTCAAACAATTTATTAGGCCCATCATCTACTACGCAAACACCGCCTGGTCCCCTGACCTTGCACCCACACATATTAATTCCTTACAAAGGATACAGAACACGGCCTTGCGCATCGCTACGGGCTGTACAGAGTCCACACCAATTTCCCACCTGGATGAGGAAAACAAGGTTCTCCCTCTCAAACATCATCTTGTTATGAGAGGGACTCAATTTTTCAACAAGATTGTAGACCTGACATATCCTTGCCACCACCTACTGAACCCCCGTCAAACCAACTGACTCCTACACAACACACCAGCAACGCACTTCGGCCATCAATACATGAACAGTCCTCGTCATACAGACAACACATCTTTGCACAAACAGATACACACACACTTCACAGCCCTTGCATTGGGTGAACGCAGAGTCGACACGGTCCTGCGGGGTCATCCGCCTGAGGTGGACATGGAGGAGTTGGGGTTGCCCAGAGGTAACCAGGTCCAGCTGTCGCGGCTGAGGTGAGGGCACCGCACGGCCTTCCAGTCGTACCAGCATTGACTGGGGAGTGTTTTTCCAACCTTTGTTTGCGATGCAGGGGTTCGTCAGATACGGTCGAGCACGTCATGACGTCTTGCTCAGCACCTGGCCGACTCAGCCACACTATCACTACGGTACGGATCTGCTGGAACGCCCGAGAGACAGCAACAACTTTCTCAAGGATGTAGGCATAACATAAATGCCTGCATCTGCTGAAACATCCATAACTCCTACATCACAGGAAGAGTTGGGGTTGAGCAACAACAACAACAACGTGGACGCAGCCTGTGAGCTGCCAAAGGCCTAAGACCCACCGTCAATGTCATTGAGCCGCAACACATTACTACAGTTATTTCCATGTAAAGAAGTGAAAAAACACCTATGTTCCTTTTTCTTCAGCTTTTCGAAACCGGCGACATGGAATCCAACCCTTGTCTTACCTCCGGCCGCCCAGCCATGCGCCGCGTTGGCGCGATCCAGTCTATAAGTGAGACATGGACGAAACATTGCTCTGGTGTCCACAGCAATATAAAAATACAATATGGGTGCAAATGTATTAATTTTTACCCAACCCACACTAGTAAGAGACTTTAACAACAACACCCTTCCTCCCGCACCATCACCTTGCACCCCTCTTCGGCCGGCTCCTCTCAAGTGCGAAATGTGGCGCCGCTAGCGGCTTCGCGACCAGCTGCACAACCCTTGTCGCCACAATAAGTCCAAATTTTTATCGTCCCCTTAACCCAAACGGTATTGATCGGCAACAAATTGAATTCAAATGCTTCGCCCTTCTCCAGGGAATGAAACTCAAACAAAATTAAGGACACCTAAGTTTCGGGGATGCACAACACTCCGCCAGCAGCGACGGCAATAGTGAACTCATTACACTCGTGCATAAAAATCTTCACTTTACGAACACAACAGTACACACCCTCGTACAACGTCTACTAGACAACACACTTGAGGTGCAATCGGTAATCATTCAAATACACAAGAAAAATGCAAACTATCTAACGTATACATCCATCTATCCAGCTTATGTCAACCGCAGTACACACCTCGCTTAGACGGCCTCGACAACAACAGATTCGCTCTAGGTGACACTAACTCACACGATAACTCCTGGTTCATCACACAGTGGAGACACTAGGCCGCATCCCCCAGATAGGATGTGGCCGACGGCAAGGCGCACCTCACACCCTCATACGCTCACACTCACACAACTTAGCGGATCACATTAAATAACACAGACACACCTGAGAACAAACCTTTTAACCTTAACACTCCACAGACCTCGCCTGACGTCTCATTTTGCTCTCTCTAGCTACAAAAGAGCAGAATGGGACGAATAAACAGAGTAGGATTTGATTTGAGACTCATTTCCACCGGAGCCTCAATGCAAGCTCCCCCGTACGGAGATAGTCTATTCTGGTAGGTTTGCTTACCTTTGTGCGCAAAAATTGTGACAATATCAGGGTTATATTAATTAAATCTTTCAATAGTGGTTTATATGCATGCTGGTGCATACAGGAACGGAAATGGTTCAAACGCAGCTACATAAACAGATTATCGTCTCTGTGCATTGTGGAGTGGAGTGATCACCCCGCCTGCACCAATAATTGGATTATCGTCTCTGTGCATTGTGGAGTGGAGTGATCACCCCGTCTGCACCGATAATTGGGTTTTATTCTGCTTCGTATAGTTTGGTATGTTTTCCAAAAGCTATTAACTTTTAACATTTCGGTATGTTAGGTCAGTGTGTAAGCCTAGTAGGTTGGAAGGGGGATTTAAGGCTGGTCGGGCTGCTGCGAGTGCATTGCAACGTCAAATAGGAACACCTCGACACAACTTCGATATCACTGAATGCACATCAATTGACGCTGCCACGGAACACTACATCACGGCTTAACCATGCATCTGGATTAACAACACATACCCGCCGGGCTTTTTGGTCCCATTAGGCACGAAATTCGGCAGCGAAACTTCCTTCGTAACTTACCCTCCACAAACGACAGATTCATACAGTTTCAAACCCTCAACAGACGAACTTGTGGTGGGATGTACTGGCAAACACCAACTTCCGAACCATGCCGTCAAAACTTGGGTAACTGATCAGGAGCCTCAGAAACTATTTGGCACACACGAGGCAATCCTACCACCCAACACGCGCCGATATATTCAACATACATTTTGCAAACAATTGCCACCTACCATACAATCCAGGCAATATAAATATACTTAAGCAGTTAGACAAATTACGGATTGACCCTCTCTTTACATCACCTTGACACTCAAATCTAATCTAATCCGTTTACATCAGCCTTGACCATAGCCATCAACATGACCAAAAACTTATTAGCAACGGGCTCTGACGGCATTACATACATCAATCGCAAATACTAAGGTCCATATGCCATCATGACTCTCAGTGACATTGATAACCTCTGCATTCTACACAACACCAAACCAAACACCAGGAAACGAAAGTAAATCGTACCCGTCCTGTAACCCAACTAAGCCCCTGCATATCCAGCGACCATCATACACGATGGCTGAAACGTAAAGAGCCAACCCAATGCACCACCAGTATGCGCTGTTGACATTAGTAAGGCTTTCAACACAGTTCCAGGACTCGTTTTCACAGACAAAATACTCAACACACATCCAAACAACTAGAAGAAGTGGCTTGTTAATTTTCTCACCTGCAGACATGCACACACAGGTTACAATAATAAGCTATCACGAACCTGTCACTTTCACAATGGTGTCCCGCAGGGCTCAGTCCTTTCCTTCACACTGCAACGCCTTGGTGCACGACATGCCCATACCAGCTCAACGCCCACTTACATCAGCTCTAACACAACGCCCAACTACGTCAGCTCATATGAAGATCACAACAACCCTACACCACAAACACGAGACCACAGCAGACACGTCCAGAATGCCTGAACTCTCTTAGGGTCTGGCTACACGACTATAAAACGAATTGGCTTAAGACAGCAGGATGAGCCACTCGGCTTGTTAACACACTAAACCAGGTGAGCCGTGGGAGCTTAATACAAGGAACTTGCTTAATATCCGAGTGACTAATGAATGTGGAATTGTTTAGCGTGGCTTCCCGTTATTGCACTCTCTGTGCTTAGCCGTATTCCATTTACATTTGAAGGCCTAAGGCAGGATTCTGACATTAGGAAGCAGGGTCGAATAAGCAAGCTTTAGAAGAGTTTCATTTCAGATTTAATCCAAAAACATGTCAATATAAGCCAACATGTATTTTTAATTGCAACCTTCGAGTCATCATCAAAGCCACATAGTTACTGGACATGACTTTGGACCAGCCCATTCCATTACATCCCACCTCAGATAATGTAACTTTAAATGTTGCAATGAACATGGGAAAAAATGCCTTCCAGTAAGGTGAAACAAACCTGTTCCAGAAACCGGCAAATTTCCATAGCTGTCATTTGTTTCGCGTTTAAGAGCCAACCACAAGCAGACTTGAACAATTTTCATTACGTCGATTAGATTGGGACGTTTTCATAAGATATGACAGCAATTCAGATAATATGACGAACCTTACAGAAAACATTTGACTATAGAGCTACACATCAAATGCCCCCGAGATCGTGCCACCTGCAAGAAGAGCCTCAAGATTGGCTTAGAGATAATGGATTTTTCGAGCGCGATAGGCAAGAATGTTCATGCATACCTTGACGTTATCGAAGTGCACTTCACAGGTGGAAGAGGCGCGCAGGCCGAGCTTGTTCTCCTTCTTTCCCACAGTCAGCCCCGGGGTGCCCGCGTCCACGATGAAGCATGTGATGCCCTTGTAGCCCTGCAATGTGAAGGAAGCAATCAACAGCACGCAACGCAACACATTTCTCATGCCACTCTACGCGATGGACGACATTCAAGGGATCTGCCCTTCAAACCTATGCAACAATAATCACAAGGAGTAACTTGGATGACGGCATCCAAGTGTACTGCTCTTCACAACAAGACAACAATAATCACGAGTAATTTAGATGCCGTCTATCATACAGTTTCGCACGAAATGTTTATCGCGTTGCTCGTGTATAAACGCGACCTTAGGGAGTGTGAAACATTACATCGTGGAGCAATTTGAGACGACCTATTTGGGACGGTCTACTTCGTAGGCCTCGTCTATGGCCCACAAGTTTTAGTTTCTTAGAAACAAACCATTGAATTGCAGGTAGAGAATTATCACAACAGCGCTGTGACGAGTGAACTGCAAATAACATGATTTTAAGATCGTCTCGTCAGAATAACTAGAGAAATATTAGTCCAAACACAAAATAAAATGCGGGCGTTACAACTAACCCTTTGCAGAGTTGACACAGACTCAAGTTATTGTGGAGATGAGCTATTTGGAGACTTATGTCTCCCCGCACGCCCTCAAAACTGCAACGCGATTAAGATTATAATCTTGTAATATATGAATGGCTTCATTTTTTCGATGAGGATGTAGTGAAGAAATTGTCAGAGAGAGTAAATTCACGTGTTCTAAGGTAGCTCAGACACATACAAGGGCGAGACATCAGAGTAGAGGTGGGGTGAGGGCGTGCAACTGATTGGCATGAGAGGATAATGATAATGATGGGATGAGTTTCGACGCCATCCTGATGCGCTTTATCGCTCTCGGCTGAATTGTTTAGAAACGGGCTGGTCATGGGTGGGGATGACACTGAACTGACGCAGAGGGTTAAACCAGTAAAAGCTGTCGGGCCCTATTGCTGGCACCGATCTCGGACCTAGCTCTCACCCCGCAGCGTGTTGCAGGTTTTGGGCCAGTCATTTAGCGCGAAAAGGCTACGTTTTCGTACGTGTGCAAGAGTGCAAGAGGAGTGTGAGTTGCGTCTCACCGTCAGCTGACCTTCTTAGGATATGCTATACGCTTGTATTTGTATCTTATTTCGTGGTTTGACTGAGCGGAGGTTTAACAAAAATGATGAAGCAATGTATTGACGAGAACAGTTTGGGGGTGCCTTGAAGTGCTTTCCTGCCCTTGTCTGGCTCATTGAGAATCAGGATGGCCGAGTGTGGGGGAGGTCACAACACTTGTGATGCAGCAGGGGGTAACCTAGACATCGTGTACCACAACGAATGATGGAGAGGTCACTGCACCATTGATGCAGCAAGGGGTAAACTAGACATAGTCTAGTTTACAGACAAATCAGATTTAGCTCAAATGTTGAGGTATTTTCAATTTGCGCTACAAAACGTTTGGGTCAATAAGTAAAATAGTACTGACACAGATATTGTTACAGTGTATGCCGGATCAGGACTCCGCCCCTTACAGAGTGGGAAAAGAATAACCTATGAGTAACCTATCTCATGGTTAACTGCACATTATGATCCCCATAAAACTATGTCATGCTGTTGTGATCTTATCTACTTTGGCTCTCGATCAACTATTTAATAAGGGGATAATCACAAATGAAGGCTAATCATATTTTATTTAACGAGCCGGTGTAGTTCTAACACACTGCACACTAGATTAGATTAGAGTAGCGAGGCTTTCTAGTGCACTGGAGTCAGTGTCCTTCCTGTAAGTGATCAATCGTGACACCACTGCCGGCCCTGTTTAGGAGGGTTTGCCTGACCTAGTCGAGCAAACGTATACGGCTTACTCTTAGCAGCACTAACCTAGCCGAGCAAACGTATACGGCTTACTCTTAGCAGCAATTCAAGTGCGAGGGAAGCTCATAACAATGCATTTCTGAACGTTTTTCATTCTTCCTCAATTTTACCCTAGGCCTTGCCATCTCACAATGTTATATTCTGACATCGACGCATGCTGAAACTCATCAGCTCTGCTTGCCACGTTCCATTAACTCGCTTTCACTATCTCTGATCTTTCTTTGGTTCTCCATGATGCTTAATTAGCATCACATAATACTGAAATGCAAGTATTGATGGCGAAGCTTTAGCATTTCGATTAATCACTGTCATAAAAGCCGTATCGAAAGTGAGCTGCAGAAATCGTTAAGGTCAGCTTGATTTTAGAAAAAAAAACGATTTTTCGGGGGAAAAACGTCGGGAGCCTCGCGTTAATTTTACCCTTTTATTTAAACCATAGAGAAATCAACACATTATTGAAGCAATCAGAGCTTTATGCAATGTGCCTGGTACTACACGGGATGTAGCTGCAATACCTGCACGAATGTCCTGAGCTCAAAAGAAAATGACTGTATTTAAAAAAATAACGTTATAAAAGAGTGTATCGCTGTTTTTAGTTCAAGTTACAATTTGCCAAAATCCATGCATAACTAGCAAAGGCCTAGCATTTTGATGAGGCCTCTGATAAAGGCGTGAAGAACAAAAACTGCAAAATAGCGAAATTCAGAGCTCGATTTTAGAGAAACGTTAGCGAGTTTCAAAAGCATAGCCGATGTGGAGCGCTGCGTGTGATGCGCATCTTCAATGTGCGTTATCAAGCGTGTAAATCCTTGCAGTTTTGTCGAAGCCTTGGCATTTTGAAACCCTTTCTTTGCAGAAGGCATGTACACCTACACCTCAGAAACGATAATTAGAGCACGACTTTGGTCACGATCATCGTTTGGTGTTTGTCTTTTATTTGAGGCACAACACAATTAAATCCACGCAGACTTGACACGGACGGCATTAAAAAAATGGTTCAAAAATAACAAATAAATAAATAGAATTAAAAAAAACGCGCTGTATTGAAGAAATCCACATGAGTTTTCAAGTACGTATTGTATGTTTTTAAAACTTCGTAACTGTCGGAAGTCTTTCCATTTATTGTCTGAGCGTTGCAACGATTGAGCAAACATGCACTTTGTGCCGCGGTTGCAGCGGAGAATATTTCAAGTGCTGTCGTGTCAGTTATCTCGGTTGTGTGTATTGTCAACGTAGCAATAATATTTGTGTTTATCATCAAAATCAAAATGTGTTTAAAACCTTCCTCCCTTCTTTCGCTCTGTTGCGATGGCGTAAGAAGAACGCCTGTCTTTATTTAGTCAGGAACTGACTTTCTAGCGGCAGTCGTTAGTCAACCTTGCCTTTGTGTCGACTGCTCTTATTACCGTGTAAGTGTAGCATTCGGTGAATTGATTTCTCCAAATCTAAAGCTTTCCGTGTCGTTACATTTCAGTCATTCAATACGTAGCGATCATTGAAGTTACTCTGCTGTACAATTTAATCTGAAGTGCAAGGCGCGTCGTGTCTGAACATCTTACTTTAACGTTTGCGTGCATATAGCAGTTTGCAAGCGCACTTGTCAATGCTCGAGCCCTGCTCTAGGTTGAAAATATCTTCTGAGTGATCGTTGATTTAACGCTGGATAAACTCATCCCATATCGCTTCACGAACTACCTTGTTTCTCTTGCCGAGATTTCTCGGCTGTAGTGAAAGTGCCACCATGTGATCGTTTTTTGAAACTTTGGTTCGCAGTTGTACAGATCATAATCGTCTACCTTAAATAGTATGCATTCCTTTGTGTTCAGTATGTGACCTAAATGATCGGATCGCTTTCTCGCTCCGGGCGATATTGGTCATACTGACAGCATTTATACTCTGGTTCTAGGCACGACACCTAACCCATTACATATTGGGAGATGTACATTCGGGTTTATGTAACATTTACCTTGTGTGTGTGCGTAGGTTGAAACCTAAGAATACTATGGTACCCATAATTCAAATACCTATTGCCGAGATTAGATTCCTCAATCACCTTATGAATCCACTACTTAGCACAACTGCCGATAGTGTATTCGACATCGACCGTGAATCTGTGAATCTCTCGCCTCTCCATTTCACTCTTTAGGAACGACCAATGTCCGTTCGGAAGTTGTTCTCTTTTTCCTTATCGCGTCAACTTAAGGTGTAATTTACAGTGTTAATGTTGACTAATGTTTCATCACGCGTCTTTCGATCAGACAGCTAGATTGTTCGCGGTGCATTGGACCATTAGTCTGGTGTCCCGTTTGGGAGTTTAGACTGTTTCTCTATTTTGTTTTCATCTTTTGTTAGGCGGCTGAATTTCTCTTTCGTCACGAGGTCTAATTATTTATCTTCTGTTAGGTCTGGTAAAGTTCATTTCTGTAATATATTATTTTCTTCTTGTGCAGTTTACGGAATAAATCGAAGACAACTAACCTTTTAATAACTTCCCGTTAAACTCGCGAAACTTCATCTTGGAAGAAGTGCCAGCATGGGCCTACGAGCCCGTGAATGCTCGTACAATACTTTTCAAATTAGGGTCCAAACCCTTTCGAAAAATATGGAAAACATCCTGTTGAAAAACAACGGTACCGCGAAACAAATTCGTAAAAGCTGCTTGGTATGTTGCGGACAGGCCATTCTGAATGTGTGACGTATGAAGTGGAGTGTGTGGAGCGTCTTGCCGTGAATCATCTTTCTTCTCGAGGGGTGAGGCCTTTGGTTTATACCTCGATTCATCGCTTCAACTTCTGTTCATTATATTAGAATAAGGGATACCCCTCAACCGGAGCCCTGACGTGAGCCTCAGTAAGATCCCGGTTCTGCTGAGACTGGCTAGAGGACAGCTGGCGCATAGCGTGGGTGTATTGAGATCGTCAAGTTCGCAGTCAATACGAATCTTTTGTGGTTTGTACAACAGAAGGACTGTTTATGAGTACATTTGAGGAGACGTCGAGAGGCCTAAACCAGCTATAGAATAGCCATGTAGTCTATTTCCAGTAACGGACAACAGAAGGACTGTTTATGAGTACATTTGAGGAGACGTCGCAAAGCCTAAACCAGCTATAGAATAGCCATGTAGTCTATTTCCAGTAACGGACAACAGAAGGACTGTTTATAAGTACATTTGAGGAGACGTCGCAAAGCCTAAACCAGCTATAGAATAGCCATGTAGTCTATTTCCAGTAACGGACAACAGAAGGACTGTTTATAAGTACATTTGAGGAGACGTCGCAAAGCCTAAACCAGCTATAGAATAGCCATGTAGTCTATTTCCAGTAACGGACAACAGAAGGACTGTTTATAAGTACATTTGAGGAGACGTCGCAAAGCCTAAACCAGCTATAGAATAGCCATGTAGTCTATTTCCAGTAACGGACAACAGAAGGACTGTTTATAAGTACATTTGAGGAGACGTCGCAAAGCCTAAACCAGCTATAGAATAGCCATGTAGTCTATTTCCAGTAACGGACAACAGAAGGACTGTTTATAAGTACATTTGAGGAGACGTCGCAAAGCCTAAACCAGCTATAGAATAGCCATGTAGTCTATTTCCAGTAACGGACAACAGAAGGACTGTTTATAAGTACATTTGAGGAGACGTCGCAAAGCCTA
>SDVV010021248.1:0-13166 GCA_016164225.1 Gammarus roeselii
TATGGGTTATGGAGATGAGCCTTAACTAGCATCAACGCAACATTAATGCAGCATCAACGCAACATCAACGCAGCATCAACGCAACATCAACGCAGCATCAGCGCAACATCAGCTCAACGTAGACGTAGCATTAACGCAGCATCAACGCAACATCAACGCAGCATCAACGCAACATCAATGCAGCATCAGCGCAACATCGGCTCAACGTAGACGTAGCATTAACGCAGCATCAATGCAACATCAACGCAGCATCAACGCAACATCAACGCAGCATCAGCGCAACATCAGCTCAACGTAGACGTAGCATTAACACAGCATCAACGCAACATCAACGCAGCATCAACGCAACATCAACGCAGCATCAGCGCAACATCAGCTCAACATAGACGTAGCATTAACGCAGCATCAACGCAACATCAACGCGACATCAACGCAACATCAACGCAACATCAACGCGACATCAACGCAACATCAACGCAACATCAACGCAACATCAACACGACATCAACGCGACATCTGCGCATCAGAACAGCAACACCACCGCAAAATCAATGCTGCATCAACGCAAAATCCACGCAATATCTAACTCTTTTCGTCAACGGTATGTTACCCATCTAGGAAAAAAACTATTAATGAAACCAGAAAATGCTACTAAATTATCCGAAAATGATTGTATGGTGAATCTTCTTTCCTCTAAATGTTACACTGTTATCCACATTCATTTGTTCCAATAAAACAAGCCTAAAAGGAACTTATTTCGTCAAATAACACGTGAACCACGCTCATTGACTCGGACTCAGATAGTTGAGCTTGGAATGGACGTCTGTTGATTAAAGTAGGATGCAAATGATTGGTCATTAAACATACTTATTTTTTGGTTTGTGTTTATGTTTAAGATTAAACTTTTAACTTCTCACTCTTTATTCAGCTGCACTTAGCGAAGCTATAAGCGCGGCGCGAATGAATTACGAAAAGTTTCACAAAAAATGACATGAAAGACACGGGATGCTCCACTGGCATTATCCAGATTCATACCCAATCGAATTGTTATAATACAGAGACAACAGGTCCGGTCGACTTGCGTCAATGGCCTGGGAATGTTAACCAAGCGTGAGAAGGAGGCAGAAACTTATAGTGGCATGTGTTTTGCTAGACATGTACGTAACGGTATACGATGAGGTTCCTGTAATGGAGGGCTGAATGGGTCGAGTTAGTCTGTTCCAGAAGCTCTACATGCCCTAACCCCTCCCCACCTTGATAATGAGCTGTTAATGTAGAATATATAAGAAACCCAATGGTTATACTTATGAGCTCTTACACCAATCATAATATTTTTCTTGTTTGGTAAGGTAAGAGAAAAGATGAACCAGAGTTTGATATGGGTTGCATAACTGGAATGGTATATCAGCAAATGTTCTAGAATCTTTTCATACACAACTTGGAGCTATCTATTGAACTTGTAATTGAACTGTCAATAAACATGCATTGCTTTATGTGATTAGTTTACATTGTAAAAACCTTCCATAAATTCTCTACACATGTCACGGTCACGAGTATAAATTGATTAATTTATGCACTGTTATGCAACCTCGTACATTTTCAACAAGGGGGCAAATAGCACGCTTCCGTATTCGTTGCCCTGTAAAATTTCGGATGACCTCTACCTTTGTTTATATTCAATAACAAATTTATAAAAAAGGGCCGTGTACTCATGAATCCTTTATTTTTGACAAATTTACATTGTCGTTGAATTTACATATTGTCTCCGTATACACACAGCTTCAACTGTGGAATCAAGATCCATCAAACACACCTACAGAACGCCGCCCTCTGGGGGAACATACGCCACCAAACCATCACGTAGCATCCTTGTGTAATAAGCACAACATCAAGAACACCTACACCGTCCCCGATGGGCCCCGTATGTAATATGACCAGCATCATTTAGACAGACACATATAGTCTAATCTGTTGTATAAATGGTCAACATCAAGCACACCAACAGTGCGTTGCCTGTACAGCATACACACACCCACACAATGCTAATTGGTGGTCTTATAGTAGTCTCCAATTTCCTCCACCGCCAACATCCTGTCGTCGTTTTTTCTTTCTTCCCATCATGAACCCCTCCCCCCCTCTCTCTTCTAATCCCCCTTCCCTCACTCCTCTCCTCTCCATTTTCCTATTCATCCTTTAGTACTTTTTTTCAGTCCATGTACCCCAACCCCTCCTCCATGTCTTCTCCTCATTATTTAGTCACATTCTTCCCACCGTGCAACCCTCAAAACCCCAGTCCATCCCCTCCCTGCTATCCCTTTACCCCTTAACTATTTTTTTGTTTTTTTCTCATCTTGCAACCACCATCCTCTTATCCATCAGGGGGGGGAAGCAATGCAGTGCTCCCCGTGAGGTCAATGCCCCAGCACAACACGTAAGACGATACCCCAGCAGAAGCCTGGTTGCATGGTTACGTGACCCTGGCCGCCGCCATGACACTCCTAGGAGACTACAACCGGTGTTGGACACGATTTCCAATAAAATTACAGCTTCAAAATACTCTGACCGATCACTGCAAACTAACTTGAGCAAAATACTCTCTGCAACATACTACTGTATTTACCAACAGCTCACTGCAGGACGAGACAGAATGGGTGAAGCGAGAGGCCCTACGCTGTGAGGAGGACAGTGAGGGTGCGACGCATCCTGTGGTACACAGTGCTGGTCATGAAGCAGGGACGTGTATCCTGTGTCAGGGATCGAGCAGGCACACGTATCCTGTGTCACTAACTGAGCAGGGATGTACATATGGCTTTGCCAGCAATCAAGCAGGGAAGTGTAGCCTGCTTTGGGTTTAATTACGGGACGGTATCTTGTATTGGTCATCAAGCAGTGACGGGTGTCATGCATGTATTAATCATCATGAAGGAACGTGTTGGTCGTAAAGCAGGGACGTGTAGCTCATTTGGTCATCACGCAAGGTCAGATACCATGTGTTAAGCATCAAACAAGAGCGTGTTAATCGTGTTGATCTTAAAGCAGAGACGTGCAACTTGGGTAGGTCAAACACGCCTCTTCAATTGCGATCCGGTGTTTAGTTAAACACGCCTCTTCAATTGCAATCCGGTGTTTAGTTCAAATACGCCTCTTCAATTTTGACCGGGTGTTTAAGTCAAACACGCCTCTTCAATTGTGATCCGGTGTTTAGGTCAAACACGCCTCTTCCGTTCGATCCGGTGTTTATCGTGCACAATCGACAATCTCAAGCAAACATCAGCCAACAAGCCAACATTTGATGAAGCAGCCAAGCAGCTTACAAGACTGATAACATTTACAAGCGATAAGCAGTAACGTTTGCTGTCATGCGACGTCGGTCATGCGTTCCTTTCAAACATTCAATGAAAAACAATGAAACCAACGATGCGGCAGCAATGAAAAACAACGGTGTGGCAGCTCCGTCGACGATATCGCTCATGTTGAAGACTTCACCATACTTTTTTAACTTAGTAAATACGGTATGAAATAATGCCAAGCTGTCTGTGTTATCCTAACAAGTTTTATTTGTGTATTTTTTTCTATTTTATCCAGGGGCATCTTTTTTTTACGCGCGTATATTGACGGGGATTTCTAGTCTATTTAACATCGATTCGTATATGCAGACATCCATCACGAGCGCCCATCACAGGCCCGCATATACAGGCACCCATCACAGACGCGCATATATAGGCGCCCATCACAAGCCCGCATATACAGGCGCCCATCACAGGTGCGCATATACAAGCACCCATCACAGGCGGGCATATACTGGCGCCCATCACAGGCTCGCATATACAATTTCCCATCACAGGCTCGCATATACTGGCACCCATCACAGGTGCCCATCACAAGCCCGCGTACACAGGCGCCCATCACATGCGTGCATGTACAGGCACACATCACATGCCCGCATATACAGGCCTCATCACAGGCGCGCATGTACAGACGCCCATCGCTGGCGCCCATCACAGGCGCGCATGTACAAGCGCCCATCACAGGCGCGCATAAACAGGAGCCCATAACAGGCGCCCATCACAGGCGCGCATTTAAGTGTTCCCACTTAATATGGGGCGTATGAAATCATTTTCCCCTCGATCATTACATTTGCTGCAACTGGAATTTATTCTCATCTTATCTTTATTTAGCAGTCATTGCATTAGGTGTTTTCTTACACTTAACCCTAAAATATAAAAAATAGCAGTGATATTGCGATGACGAAATGTACATAGTAATAAAAAATCATTAGCAAATATGACAGGTATCATTAGAAGGCCCATTCTGTGCACTCAAATTGCTTGATAAATCAGTGCTCTAGATTGATGATAAATCCTCTTAAAGGCTCATGTTCACTACCCGTAAAGTCGTCGAAATTATTTGTATACTATTAGTGAGATTATTCAACTAGCCAACCAGTACACCATAAGAGCTTTTAAATTACGCTTTACACGTCATGAAAACTTCATAACTGTAGGAGGAGTTCCGATGTTATGCTACAGTTATGAAGTTTTCATGACATTTAAAACGTAATTTAAAAGCTCTAGTGGAGTACTGTTATACAACGTGGATTTTTTTATCCAATTTTTTTTTTATATGAGATAGAATAAATTATTTTTTAAATAAGGTCTCCTCGTATGGCTTCATAGCTATTATTGCATGCTTTAGTTCATTGTAAACGTTTCGTGAACAGCAACTTAGGAGCTTGGGACGCTGTTAAGCAATACCCCGTTTAAATGTTTTATAATAACCGTCATTTGAGGGATGAGTGCAAAAACTACGCTGATTGACGACCAATAAATGCAGCTATTGATGAACAGACTACATCCAACACTTTGATGAGACCTTACACTGCAAAGGGGTTTTAAACACTGCAAAGGGGCTTTAAACAATGCAAAGTGGCTTTAAACAATACCAGGGTGCTTTAAAAAATGCAAGGGCGCTTTAAACAATGTAAGGGGACTTAAAACACTGCAAGAAGGCTTTAAACAATGCAAGGGCGCTTTAAACACTGCAAGGGCGCTTTAAACACTGCAAGGTGGCTTTAAACCCTGCAAGAGCGCTTTCAAACCTTAATCGCCCACGATTAAGGTGAATATAAATTACATTCTTCATCTACATGCCTTTTTATGGGCATCGACTTACTGATAGTTTCGAACGTATTAACAATATATATTGTATCCACCGTACTGATGTAAATGTACCCAAGTGGGCATCTTACTCAAGCCTAACCCTAACAAGTATATAGTATAGTGCTTTTAAATATAAAGCTAATAAAATATTAGTATGAATTTGTCAGCTCCCGTAAATGAACTTTTGTCTCATTACAACCCATGGCACTTTCCACTTCGGTTGCCACCCTTCATCAGCGCGGACTTGTTATTGAAAGTGATATCGAACAGAGCTTATCAAACTTACGTATTATTTTCAAATTGACTGTAAATGAACATCTACCAACTAGGCGAAATCAAACCAGTAAAATTGAACTTTCTATAGTCTACAGCTCTTTGAAATACGTGATTGTGAGTTCATTAACCTTAGGATTCAAGTCTACAAACAATCCCAATTACAGCCACGAGCCATGCAGCTTGGGGCTCTCAAACTCCACATCCAGAGGCAGACACTCTAGGCTCAGAGGGCCAGTGAAACACCTAGGGTGCATCTACTCAATGGAGGGGAGCCATCCTAAACAAACATGTTGGCTTAACCAAAATTGAATGGTCATCATAAATGAAATGCATTTACACTAAGCCCTACACGACTGGTTATAATGTTATCTCCAGTCAGGTCTGAAATATTCCAAGTATTAATAGCAGTTGTTAGGCGTGTGTAACCCCTTCATAACAGAATAATACTCCAGGTATTATTGGCAGTTGTTATGTGTGTGCACCCCCCCTAACAGTCCAATATTCCAAGTATTAATAGCAGTTGTTAGGCGTGTGTAGCCCCTTCATAACAGGATAATACTCCAGGTATTATTGGCAGTTGTTATGTGTGTGCAGCCCCCCTAACAGTCCAATATTCTAAGTATTAATAGCAGTTGTTAGGCGTGTGTAGCCCCCTCATAACAGGCCAATACTCCAAGTATTAAAAGCAGTTGTTAGGCGTGTGTAGCCCCCTCATAACAGGCCAATACTCCAAGTATTAAAAGCAGTTGTTAGGCGTGTGAAGCCCCCTCATAACAGGCCAATACTCTAAGAATTATTCGCAGTTGTTAGGCGTGTGTAGCCCCCTAACAGGTCAATACTCCTAGTATTGATAACAGTTGTTAGGCGTGTGTATCCCCCTTATGACAGGCTTCGATTTATCAATGGGAATTTCGCATGATTTTCCTTTGATGCAAGCCTTTTAATCTAATTTGATTGACTTTTTAACTTTGAAATTCAAACTGGCGTAACTTATTTGCATGGTGTTTATTAAAAATTTAGAAACACTATTATCCTAACATGCAGAGACACCGTTTCAGCCAACTCACATGGCGGTTTCAGCAAACGCGGTGTTCCTTTTTCGCTTTTTCCTTTCTTGCCCAAGTTTACACCAAGTGTTTGTCAAGCCATCAGTGGTAATAACACAAAGCCCGGTTTTAAACCCCAGTAACAAAATCCAGTTCCGAATCCCGGTTCCAAAATCCGGTTTCAAAACCCGGATCCAAAACACGCTTTCAAATTCCAGTTCCAAGCCCAAGTTCCAAATCCTTGGGTGGATTTCCGAGTCTAGACCCTGAACACCTCCATGCTTGTTGCCAGAGGGTGACCAGGGTAACCTCAGTTAAATCTGAACACGCCGTTGCTGCTCGATCGTCACCTATCAGCACGAGACCCTAAACATGCCAATACTGGAGTGATGACGAAATATTCCTCATGTTCCGGTTCGTTTCCGTCGTCACCAGAGCCAGGACGACGAATGCAGCCGTGACCAGGCATGAGTTGACCAGCAAATATGTTTACACGGTCAGATTCTGGTAATACTTTGAAACACTTTGCAGATCTGCTGACCGAGACCTCGGTTTGGACTGGCCTGCGTGCAACGTTTGGTAGAATACACTATCTAGATTCATTTGCAGGAAATGTTGTCCGAACCATTCACGTATAAATCCGGTCAGACAGGGTAGTGGTTAAAGGTATCCAAATACTGCATTTTACTGAGAAGTAACCTCTGATGCAGCAGGATGCCGTTCCAATCTGCCGAGTGTGGCATATCACACGCTAGACAGCTTAGAGACCTGACACACGCAATGGGTTTAAATGAAAGTTCTGAAACCCCATGATTTCGAGTGATGTTTGCTGGAGAGGGAAAGTGTTAAGGGGATATGAGAGTACGTGATACAGCATTAATGCGATGACAACAATAATTCTTTGAAATAATGAGTTAGTGTGGTCAGCGCATTTACTTTTTATTGCCAATCACAAGTGGGCCCAGGTTCAAGATGTTCTATAATGTTTATAGTAATTACAAACTCATCATATTGCCAGCGGAAACCAATTATGAAAAAAAAATCATGTCTCTTACTCAAATTTTAAGATTGGGACTCCGAATATAGGTTTGTGTACCTATCCTGGACACAACGTAGTTCTATGATAGGTACAACATAGTTCTATGATAGGTAATCTAAAGTTCGCGATAGGTACTAAGTTACATCAACGTGTATGCAGTGTCTGAGTGCTTAGTGATGGCTATTCCTCATTACCAAGCACTCAAACACAGTTGGTCATTGATGCCATTAGGTTCTGTCGATAAAACCTCAACACTACGTGATAACTATGAATTGGAGACATGCATTATAGTTAGTGACTGACCCTGTGGACTGTTTGAAAATAGTTTGGTATATAAAACCGTATTCCAAGCACATAAGGTCGCCATATGAACGGTGTCGCCAGCAATACAGAAATCAGGGAAGAAATTATATGTATGAAGCCTTATTCAACAATCAGTAAATGCCTTCCTTGTTTATTCGTCCTTCATGTAATTCAAGTAACGTCCGCTAGGCAACAGTAGTTTCTACGAGTGCGCGGTAGCGCAGCCACTCGTCAATGTCGTACTTTAGTGTACGAACATTTCAGTAATTCGTTACGAACGTTGCCTGATAAAAATGACCTCGGCTAATGCTTACTATTTAATCTTTCTTTAAAAGCAAAGTGTTCGAACGCATAAAACATTACGGAGCCGGCAGAAGGCGATTAATATACAGTTTTTTATTTATTAATATTTTTATTTCTGGCTGAGCTTTTGATGTTAAGTCACGCTAGAAAATTAATAGTAAAGGTTAAATTGTATAGTAGATGATAATGCAGAAACCGGTCCATATGAATAATCACTTATCTGTGGCATTGGAGAGTTAATCCACTTCATCGTGTTGCTTGATATTTCAGGAATGGTTGTGCAGAAAACATTGGAAAACTTCAGGAAGAGCCAATAATTTTTTAGGAAAGCTGATGTAAATTATACTAAACATCAAATTGTAGCCAGATTGTATTAATCCCTTAATTACTAATACTTTTTATGAGGTGCACAACATATACTTCTTCCTTGAGTTCGGTTCCCACAACAAGGTCATCGTCAACATTAATCTAATCTTTTGTTGTGTCATGCATCGCGTTTCACTTGAAATGTGAGCGCCAGCCTCTTCTGAACTGTGAAAGCATTAAACATTCGTTCAAAGAACATTTCTCGTGCGTATATCAAGCATGATTCAATTCCAGATTACAAAATGTTCATTGGGATGGAGTACAACGCTTCAGACAATAGAGAACGGGCGTAGGTTTCAGTCAGAAGTGATCGTCCTCAAACAACTTGGCACAACGACAACGACTAGACCCAGCCCCATTTAAACGACTAGACACAGCCACCTTTAAACGACTAGACACAGCCACCTTTAAACGACTAGTCACAGCCACCTTTAAACGACTAGACACAGCCACCTTTAAACGACTACTCACAGCCACCTTTAAACGACTAGACACAATCACCTTTAAATGACTAGACACAACGTCTAGACACAGCCATCGTTAAACGACTAGACACAACGGCTAGACACAGCCATCGTTAAACGACTAGACACAACGGCTAGACAGCCATCCTTAAACGATGAGTCACAACTACTTGACATGGCCATCCTTAGACGACTAGATACATCTACTAGACACAGTCATCTTTAAACGACTAGACACAACGACTAGACACAGCCACCTTTAAACGACTAAACACAGCCACCTTTAAACGACTAGACACAACGATTAGACGCAGCCACCTTTAAACGACTAGACACAGCCACTTTCAAACGACTAGACACAACTTCTAGACACAGCCATCTTTAAACGACTAGACACAACGACTAGACACAGTCACCTTTAAACGACTAGTTATAGCCACCTTTAAACGACTAGACCCAACTTCTAGACACAGCCATCCTTAAACGACCAGACACAACTACTAGACACAGTCATCCTTAAATGACTAGACACAACTACTAGACACAGCCATCCTTAAATGACTAGACACAACTACTAGACACAGCCATCCTTAAACGACTAGACACAACTACTAGACACAGCCGCCTTTGAACGACTAGACACAACGGCTGGAAGCAGTCATCCTTAAACGACTAGACACAACTACTAGACACAGCCATCTGACACAACGACTAGACACAGTCACCTTTAAACGACTAGATATAGACACCTTTAAACGACTAGACACAACTACTAGACACAGCCATCCTTAAACGACCAGACACAACTACTAGACACAGCCATCCTTAAACGACCAGACACAACTACTAGACACAGACATCTTTAAACGACTAGACACAACGACTAGACACAGTCACCTTTAAACGACTAGATATAGCCACCTTTAAACGACTAGACACAACTACTAGACACAGCCATCCTTAAACGACCAGACACAACTACTAGACACAGCCATCCTTTAATGACCAGACACAACTACTAGACACAGCCATCCTTAAATGACTAGACACAACTACTAGACACAGCCATCCTTAAATGACTAGACACAACTACTAGACACAGCCATCCTTAAACGACTAGACACAACTACTAGACACAGCCGCCTTTGAACGACTAGACACAACGGCTGGAAGCAGTCATCCTTAAACGACTAGACACAACTACTAGACACAGCCATCTGTAAACGACTAGACACAACGACTAGACACAGTCACCTTTGAACGACTAGTTATAGCCACCTTTAAACGACTAGACCCAACTTCTAGACACAGCCATCCTTAAACGACAAGACACAACGACTAGACACAGTCATCCTTAAACAACTAGACACAACTACTAGACACAGCCATCCTTAAATGACTAGACACAACTACTAGACACAGCCATCCTTTAACGACCAGACACAACTACTAGACACAGCCATCCTTAAGCGACTAGACACAACTACTAGACACAGACATTCTTAAACGACCATACACAACTAATAGACACAGCCATCCTTAAACGACAAGACACAACGACTAGACACAGTCATCCTTAAACAACTAGACACAACTACTAGACACAGCCATCCTTAAACGACCAGACACAACTAATAGACACCGTCATCCTTAAACGGTTAGACACAACTAGTAGACACAGCCACCTTTAAACGCCCAGACACAACTACTCTACTAGACACAGCCATCCCTAGACGACTAGACGCAACTACAAAAGGTAACATTAGCTGAGTGAAAAAAAAATATTCCGTTAATATGTCGTATCTTTTGACATGACTATTGAGCTTTGTAGCGATGACCCTCACTTCCAGCTTAGTGATGACTTCATGTTGTTACGATAATGGAAGGGCATCGAGAGGGCACCGACACTTCCATCCGACGAGTTCTTTTACGAGCAAAGTTGAACGAGAATGCGATTTACGACAAGCTACATCTCTTTGCAAGAGCTCGTACAGTCTGCGGAATGATTGCTGTTTTTCCGTCAAGTGACATGATGAATATGATTACACCGCAGTGCACTTTGCGTTACACGCACATGATACAAAATTCCAATGATTCTCTTTTATCAGTGACACCTTCCCCCTCTTACTCCCCTCTCCAGTTCCAGACAAACACCCCCACCCCTCTAGCGATGACAGTGTCGGCCACCATAATGTCCGTACATACATATTTAATTTTATTTGTCCAACATTTCATAGGTAAAATTAGGACATAGTAATTAAAAAAATATTTAGTTACAGTAACGTGCCCCACAGTGTTGGAGCTTTGATTTGTTCTCCAATGTTCCGCGAGGGACTCCTCGTGGCAGGTTAAAGGCTGGATGAGGATTACTTTTAGTCGAACTGATGAAGACTGACAGCGACTGCAATAAACCAGCGAGGAGTCAGCGAGTCGATATGACAGGTTATAAATGGCACCGTCTTGTTATCGTTGCTCTTTGCAACTGATTAGCTGCAGCATTAGGCGAGTGATTGTGACCTGACATTAAGCCGATGCCATTACTCCGTGCCAGCATCACTCGCCGGTTCGGTTCGTTATTCAATTATAAGTGCCATTAGAAATGGGAGACGGTTATTCTTTATACTTCAACAAATGGAAGTCATGAAAGAGGCAGAGATTTGGACTTGGCACCAGGACAACATGGCGTCTCTGGCGAGCCGCCTAAATGTTGAATAGGGAGGAGCATGGTGACCCACTAAAGAGATGATGGGGAGGGACACGGTGACCCTCTAGCAAATGGATGGAAAGAGACAAGGTGATCCTCAAACGCAAGGATATGGAGGGTCACGATCAACCTCAAGCAAAAGGATAATTATTATTTATAATTAATCATTTATTTCCATCGTCTGGCTACGGGGAGACGAGGTGACCCTTGCGCATAAGGATAGAGAGGGACAAGGTAACCCTAAAGCGAAAAAATTTGATGACTTGTTGACTCTCACGTACATAACAAAAGGAACAGGATAGGGAGGTACACGGCGACTCTCAAGCCAAATGTTGGGGAGAACCCGATGACCCTCAAGCAAAAGGCTATGGAGGGACACGGTCCTCCGGAAGCAAAAGGTTATGGAGGGACACGGTCCCCCGCAAGCAAAAAGGGTTATGGAGGGACACGGTCCCCCGCAAGCAAAAGGCTGTATCTAGGTGACCCACAGGCAAAATGGTAAGGAAGAACATGTTGATCCACGAACACGCTGACTTCTAAGCAAAAGGTTGTGTACATTGCTTCTAACGATTAACTATGCATATCAACTAGACACCAGTTAGAAAGTGACAGCGGAATACGGTTGGCCTACCATGATAAACCGTATTTCAGTATGAATGTACACTGTGGGAGTGAGTGGCACTTAATAGTGCCAAACAAGTGCCTTCTAGTAAGTGTGAGAGGATGAGTGAAACGCGTAGACTTTACAAGTGTATTCATTTAGCAGCTTACGCTAAATCCTGACCTGATGCAAACATGAACAATGCACAGCTGCTGAGACGTGAAGTTTTGTTGACTTCTCTGTACTTTGAATATTAACTGACTTTAAATATCATCGCACCATCAAGGTTGATCTGTGTAATTTCCACTGTGACTTCAATCCTTGAAGTTATCGAGTCAGCTGTATGCAGACAGTCACGGGCAATGCAATAAGTCGTGTGACTAAGCGGATGTATCTCAATATGGGGATAAATAAGAAAATCAATAGATCCCCATTCAGAATGCGGTCTACTTTCCGCTGATTTGTGTGCCGCTACCGTCCCTGCGCTGATCATTTATCGAATAAAGATGCTTATGTGAAAAATTCTGAACAAGGTTTCAAGTTTGCAAGCGATGGTATGTAGTCTTTCTTGATCAGCACAAACTGCCTCCACTCAGTGACTAGGTGGTGAGTGGATAGAGATGGACAACCCGAACACCAACCAAGCCTCTCCCATGCATTAGTAGTCTCTGTCTCCTCAGACCAAGCCCCTCCCATGCAACAGTAGTCTCTGTCTCCTCAGACCAAGCCCCTCCCATGCAACAGTAGTCTCTGTCTCCTCAGACCAAGCCCCTCCCAGGCAACAGTAGTCTCTGTCTCCTCAGACCTAGCCCCTCCCATGCAACAGTAGTCTCTGTCTCCTCAGACCAAGCCCCTCCCATGCAACAGTAGTCTCTGTCTCCTCAGACCAAGCCCCTCCCATGCAA
>SDVV010021249.1:0-13166 GCA_016164225.1 Gammarus roeselii
TGTTTAATTGGCATTTCGCGCCCAGTCATCATTCCCCTTTCCTCTGCAGAATGCGCGGGCGATCGTTACCGCGCTGGTACATGGGACTTGGAGATGGCTTCTTTGGGCCTGAACCACTAAGCATACAGTCCTACTGGTCTACCATCACTGCTGTGCACCCCTGAACTGGAGCCTTAGGTCACCAGAATGTGTTTCCTGGGGCTGTTACATTTGGAGAGTGGGTGAACCTGAGTCGTGCAGTGGTGTTGGTTTTGTGTGTGCAAGCATTCATTTAATACCTCTGATATACTTTGAGATTTTACAGTGAATTACTATGTGATAATGCGATAGATAATCAAAAGGAAAGCATATTTATTGATAAATGCATCCTCTGAACGTTAAGAGCATTCAGTCCAGTGTGCAGTACCAGAGAACTGCGTTGTCAACTATCAAGATAATTGTGAAAGTTTAATGAGTGAGAAGGTGAGCACTTTTGCCCCTGTAATATGGCAACTTGCTGGGGGGTTCCAAAGAGGTGCCTAGCATCATGCTTCATCTTTGGTTGCTGAAGTAGATAGAGAGGGTTTAGTAGAGATACTGTCTGAAATATGATGCTAGTGAAGGTGTGTTTGATTTTATCATGTGGATATGTGTGCAAATTCTTCAGTGAAATGGTTGTAATATAAAGCTAGGATACATTTGATTTCATCATGTACAGATGGCTTATGATGAAATTTTTGCATAATAATGCTGTGATAAATGGTAATATGGAGCAGCTTTATGTAGGTGAGGTGGTGGACTGCCTAGTGCCTGGCAGGAATAGTGGGAGTTTGATTTTATCATGTGGATATGTGTGCAAATTCTTCAGTGAAATGGTTGTAATATAAAGCTAGGATACATTTGATTTCATCATGTACAGATGGCTTATGATGAAATTTTTGCATAATAATGCTGTGATAAATGGTAATATGGAGCAGCTTTATGTAGGTGAGGTGGTGGACTGCCTAGTGCCTGGCAGGAATAGTGGGAGTTTGATTTTATCATGTGGATATGTGTGCAAATTCTTCAGTGAAATGGTTGTAATATAAAGCTAGGATACATTTGATTTCATCATGTACAGATGGCTTATGATGAAATTTTTGCATAATAATGCTGTGATAAATGGTAATATGGAGCAGCTTTATGTAGGTGAGGTGGTGGACTGCCTAGTGCCTGGCAGGAATAGTGGGAGTTTGATTTTATCATGTGGATATGTGTGCAAATTCTTCAGTGAAATGGTTGTAATATAAAGCTAGGATACATTTGATTTCATCATGTACAGATGGCTTATGATGAAATTTTTGCATAATAATGCTGTGATAAATGGTAATATGGAGCAGCTTTATGTAGGTGAGGTGGTGGACTGCCTAGTGCCTGGCTGGAATAGTGGGAGTTTGTGGGATGGGTTGTTCACAATCTCTGTGTTTCAGCTCATCTCATTTCTCCTTGCTGCTGGAACCTGGTCTGGACATCCATCTGCCTTGCCTCTGGGAGTGTCCCTGCAGGGCTGCACTTCCATCTGTTCAGCCTGTGGCTGCACTTCTGGAGGTGAGCGGAGCTAATTTGTTGTCAGTCACTAAATTTTCTAACTCGAGTGCAATGGCAATTTTGCTAAAACTATGTACGGCTTGATAGCTTTGTAAAGGGTTATTGGCTTGCATTTTTATGATCCATTGTTCTTAATCCCCACTTTGGTAAATTGTGAAATACCATCCCAATTTGAGAATGTAGGCTGTGATATTTATTCAATTGGTGGGTGGTTGATCATTTTGTTCCATAGCTAGCTGACCTGTTCTTGATCATGTTAATTTGTTTGTCAGTTTACTCAACGCCATTGCCGCCCTCCCTGTGCTCCTGAGGTCTGCAGCTGTCTGTAGTGCCTGCCACTCCACCCAGATAAGGTGATTGATTGTTATGGTTGGGATGTCCACCCTAATCACTGGTTCTTCTTTGCAGCATTTGGCTAGGGGGTGAGATACTGTAGTGGCAGAAGTAAAAGTCTAGTATACAGCTTGTATTGATAAAGCAGTGGATGGTGATCCTGAACCTTTATTTTACAAATACAGATATTAATCATAACTGATCATATGAGTGTTACTTTGCATGTAATATGCTACAAATTATCTATGAATGTGTTGGTATGAGTATATTTTATTTACAGTTGTGTGCCTTGGTTTTGTCAATGATAATTAGTGTGATTGCCCCAACAGCTTGCCACCTGGGATTACCAGCTGGGTGTGGTCCAAGCAACCTGGAGTGCTGGACCAGGTAATTGCTGTTAGAATTGTGAACTTTAACTAACATCTAGGGAAAATATAATGCTGTGATACCGCCTAATATATTGTTTGGTAACAGCTGTTGGCTGTCCTAATGAGTTATATTCCCTGATATTCTTTTTCAACTGTGCATAATAAAGTCTATATTGCAATAGTGAACATGAGTGTACATATACTGGTTAGGTTTCAATTTAATATTTTACCTTTTCCTACAGAGTTCTGAGGTTGCTGCTTTTTCATTTGAATTATTACTTTTCAAATATTATTTTGCTTTTTAGCTTGTGTCTAACTGCATTTATATCTTTTGTGTTTTGCAGTTGAGTTCGTCTCTGCTACCTGAACTTGACATTCTAGTTCCCCCATCACTTTGCTCTAGGCTTTTGCTCATAATTAGGTCCCCCAAGCTTTGTGTCCTAATTTCATAATAAACTCTAGAACCATCAGAGTTTAATTCTGCACCACTTGAAGTACTGTTCCCTGTTTTGGTAACAAAACAAGGAACAGTACTTTAAGTGGTGCAGAATTAAACTCTTTGATGGTTCTAGAGTTTATTCTGAAATTAGGACACAAAGTTGCTTGCCAGAGGACCCTGTGATAATTATTACACAGGCGCTGTTGGTTTGGGTCAGCCATGTCTAAAACATGACCAAAATTCCACACACAGGAGCAGTAAACAAGAATGGGCCTGACATGTGCTACAAAGAGTGTGACGACCTAAGCTAATCTCTATGAAGACCAGCAGCCCGTCTCACAACTTCTCTAACATGGCCATGAAACTCAAGAACAACATCCACATGAACTCCCAAATTGCAATGAACTTGGGCAAACTCCAAACGAGCACCCACATGAGTGTAAACAGCCTCTGCACCGGAACCAATCCAACCAGCAAAACGTCTTCTTAAACGTAAAATAACACACTTGCTAGGGTTCAATGACACATTCCATGAAGATGCAGTCTGGAATACTTTGTCAAGATCTTCATGCATAGCAGACACACCACAAACAACATTGTGACGATGGAAAGACAAATAAATTCTAAAAAAAAAAAAAAAAAATGTTTATTCATACTCAGATGGTACGTTTTTCTTTCTAACAATTTATGCATAGTAAATCTAAGATTGGTGAAATGAACATGATAAGAACCTGTAACTGAGTAATTGGAGCTGTGTGCAAGCGGTGGGAGGCATTTCACTTTCCTAGCTGAACATACGAACAAGACTCCTGCCGAGACATGTCACGAGAAGAAAACTGTCAGGGTTAAGTTTTAATGTACACTATAAATATGCACTGTATTCCGTTGACATAAGGTGTTCCGTTCTGATATTCGGATCTTTTATAAAACAGTTAATTCGAATGGGAATTGCTAATTCAGCCATACGCCTAATTCATTGAGTAGCAAAGAATGCAATGGTATGGTTGGGTCTATGTAAGACAGAGAGTCACAGACAAAGCATGGTAGGTAGGTTTGAGGTCTGCAACAAGTGTGCGTTATATCCTGATCAAATAAGATGTTCCCATTTGACATTGATATCTTTTGAATAGTAATTAGTATGAATTCTTCATTCAGACCCACAGCCTAATCAATTCAATAGCAAAGAATGCAACAGTATGAGTGGATCTATGTCAGTTAGAGAACCACTAGAACCACTAGCATAAGACAAAAAAAAAAGCATTCATACACCAACCAGTGTGGTATTTTTGTGGCATGGTAAGAGTACACACCTTATGCATGAAGAAACATATATATCTACATCGCGTAGATAACATTTGTCCTCAAAGGCACAGATAATTTATTTTAGGGTCAGAACGATGCAAAGTCAAGTCAATAGGGAAAGGGCAAGCTGATGTGAAATTGCAAGATTCTGCAACAGTGCAGCCGTGTTAGAATTGGCAGCTGCTATTTGTACATGATCGCTCTATCTAAAATTCCATCAGGAGCTACTTCTGCGGTGAAGTTTATGCTGCATTGAATGTCTGAGAGTAATGTTTTTGTGCACTTACTCCAAATGGTGGGGCAGTAGTTTAAATGTGAAAAAAATCTGAGCCTTGATTACAAGAAGTCTGGACTTGAAGTCAAGTTGTTTCTTTGTTTGACTGAAAAACATGAGTGTACCATTCAGTTTGGAACTGAGCTTATCAACATGACGTCCAAAGGTCATATTGGGATCAAGCCACACTCCTAGACTTTTGACTTTGAAAGCCACACTGCCAGACTTTTGACTTTAAAATAATCAGCAAAAGCGCCCAACTTTGAAACAAGGCCATCCATCAAAAAATTCACATATATGAGAAAGAGGACTGGACCTAAGGCTGAACCCTGTGGAACCCAACTCAGAACATCCCTTGGTTCACTATTCACTCTATCAACGCCAACACACATAATTCAAGAAAATAGAAACTACCAATCCACCTCAACACAACCTCAGAAACTCCAAGAGCTTGCAACTTCAGAAGTGGAAGAGACCAGTCTAGTGAAGGTTAGTGGAGGCTAGTGGAGGTTAGCAGAGGTGACCAGTCTTGTAGTGTTAGTTAAGGTTAGTGGAGGAGACCTGTCAAGTGAAGGTTAGTGGAGGCAACCAGTCTAGTGAACTTTCAGGAACCATTCAGAAGCTATTAAGGTAAAAGGTAATACTCATCAAAATGCTAGATAGTCAATAGCTGCCTCGTTTAGTATTTGGCTAACCTTCAGTTTCGACCTCTTTGGCCCACAAAGTGATAACACGGGGCATGTATGGTGCTTAAACATATGAACTCCAGAGAAGCCCTATGAACTTCTTTTTTGTCCCTTGCCTCTTTCTCTCATATCCTGTCTTTCCTTTCACCCTAATCCATTTCCAAGTTCTTTCTATAGTCTGCTCTGCTCCTGGTACGTCACTGTCTCTATCTTCTACTCCTCCCATGACCCCATCTTCTCACCTATCTCTTGAGCCATGGTCAGAGCATCTCTGCTCTCTTGCAGGCTGGTGCCCGTCACTATTATCCTCTCCAGCCCCGCGTCGGCAGCCCGCTGCAGCACAGCGTCCAGGTCTGGCGGGTGCTTGCTGCTGCCATGATACTGGCCCCGATACATGCCATCGCACAGGTTGGCCCCAATATCTGGAGGGAAGGGAGAGTAAAAAAAAACAGTCAAAATAAGATTCATTTGTACAAGAATTAGCAATCGTTAGCATGTAAGGCGCATGCCATTACCACATGAGGTGTCTGCCGTTAGTGCCTCGGGTAATTTTGCGTACACAAAAAATGCACAGTTGTACATTTTTTTGTTGATGCTAAGGAAAAATTGTTCCCTTATTTTGAGACTAACTACGAAAAGATTTAAAAAACTTTTGGAGCATGTAAAATTGCGGAAGAAAGGCTACGATTGTTTTTAAATTGCTAATACGCCACACAAAAATAACTTGCTGAAATCAATTTTGTGAATTAAAACTTGAAAGTAGTCCAAACATTGATCTAGTCCAAACATTGATCTAGTCCAACCATAGATCTAGTCCAACCATTGATCTAGTCCAAACATTGATCTAGTCCAAACATTGATCTAGTCTGAACATTGATCTAATCCAAACATTGATCTAGTCCAAACACTGATTTAGTTCCAACATTCATAGTCCAAACATTGATATTCCAACCATTGATCGAGTCCAAACATTCACGTTTGTTAACATACATACGGTTTATTAGCTGAATGCCAATGCAGTTTATATAAACATAACCTTCATCACCTATCAGGTAATATTCCATCATACTCATTGTTCAATTTAATTGGTACGTTTGATAGCCATTCAAGTTTGTTCACAAACTGATTATTAACAGTGACTGGACTGAGCTGGCTACTTCTACATTACGTTTGTTTACGCCCTGTACTAACACCTACTGAAATATTAATAAGATGCATAAGGCTGTAAGTGTTGGAGACAAGGTTAGGGTGTGAGACAGAAAGGATCTCAAGATGTACGAGTGTATTGTGGTTGACGTGAGCAAAGAAGCCAAGGGCTAAATTCACTACAAGGGATGGAAGAGCACTCACGACGAGTGGATCTTGATGGACAGCTCTTGCATCTAGTATGATGAAGAAACTGAAGTGTGAGATGCTAGCCAGTCGAAACACGAGTCTGTTGTCTCAGTTGCATCTTTTGGGGCATCGCTGAAGCCCTACGGTTGCGGCGGCATCTCGGCGGCGGAAGTTTATCAAAGAGCCAGCGTCGGCGGAGGCTTCCCACCAACACCTTTGCCGTACCAAAAACATGAGGCAACAGTGGCCTGTAAGTCTGGAAGCTTGACTGGGAGGGGTGGGCTGGCTGCTGATGCGCTGCCTGCTAGCGGGGAATCGGCGGTTCATGGGCTGCCTGGCGGGGATGTGCACTTTTCCTTCTGTGATGTCGTTCTTTTGGTTGACTTTGTTTCTTGTTTGGTCTGCCGCGGGAAATTTCACGCTGGTGTGTCTTGTCTTGGGGTAGAGGAGGATGTTGTTCGTTGTCTATTGAAGGATACAGGTGATTCTGTGCAGTATTTTTGTTGCAGGTAGAGATGTTCTGGTAGAACCAGTTCTACTTGTGTTGATGGCAAGGAGACTGGACTTGTGTCAGTTTTCAATCAGTTGTTGGTTGCTGTTGGATCCCTTACCAAAAGAGTTGATGAGATGTCAAGGAGAATTGAGTCCGCACCTGGCAGTCATTCTGCCAATGAGCCACTTGATGGGTCCATGGCCTACAAAGCTAGTTTCTAGGGAGGGGATGCGCGCAGAATTGAGAGAGTTGAGCAAACAGGAACGCCGCCAGGACTCTATTGACCTCAAGGGTTTTAAGACCGGCAGTGCTGAGGGTGTGAAGGAGAAATTTGCCAAAGTTTGCTTGGCCCTGGACATTGGAGAAGTTGAGCTCAGTGGACTTGTGAGGATCGGCAACACCAGCTTGTTAAGAGCTAAGTTCTATATTTTGATCAAAGAAGGATGCTGCTAGGTGGTGCCAAGAATTTAAGATTCTTGGATAAGTTTAAGTCTGTTTTCATACAGAGGGACCTAATCTACAGACAGCAACAGGAGATTATTGCGAGAAGAGCTGCTGTTGTGGTGAGACCGTGGAGGCGGAGCCGGGGTGCAGGTGGGCGTGGAGGCAGAAGCGCTGCTGGTGGTTGTGCTGGGGGACTCAGTGTTTGTGCTGATGACTGCAATAATGATGCTGGTGGTAACGGGGACACTTCCGGTGTCCGCGGTGGCGGTTCTTGATTTTCGCGGGAGTCGTTCTGGCGGTCGTGGTGGCCGCGGTAGCGGCTCTGGGGGCCGTGGTGGCGGCTCTGGGGGCCGCGGTGGCGGCTCTGGGGGCCGCGGTGGCGGCTCTGGGGGGCCGCGGTGGTGGCTCTGGGGGGCCGCGGTCGCGGCTCTGGGAGGCCGCAGTCGCGGCTCTGGGAGGCCGCGGTCGCGGCTCTGGGGGGCTGCGGTCGCGGCTCTGGTGGCCGCGGTGGCGGCTCTGGTGGCCGCGGTGGCGGCTCTGGTGGCCGCGGCTCAGGTGGCCGCGGTGGCGGCTCAGGTGGCCGCGGTGGCGGCTCAGGTGGCCGCGGTGGCGGTTCTGGGGGCCGCGGTGGCGGCTCTGGTGGCCGAGGTGGCGCTCTGGTGGCCGCGGTGGCGCTCTGGTGGCCGCGGTGGCGCTCTGGTGGCCGCGGTGGCGCTCTGGTGGCCGCGGTGGCGCTCTGGTGGCCGCGGTGGCGGCTCTGGTGGCCGCGGTGGCGGCTCTGGTGACCGCGGTGGCGGCTCTGGTGACCGCGGTGGCGGCTCTGGTGGCCGCGGTGGCGTTCCCATTGAGGGGGCTGCTGATTGCCGCAACGGTGCTGCGGGTGGCAGCCGAGTTGGTGCTGCGGGTGCTGGGTCCATCAATTATTGAGGGGGTTCTGCAGTCGCCTGCCTCCCAGTTTTCATTGCTGAAGATTGAACAGGCAAATGTCAATAGTCTTAAAAACAAAAGATTTTATTTTAGATTTTATTTCAGAAAATAAGCTGAAGGTGTTTGTGGTTGGTGAGACTTGGCTTGTGAGCTCTGTTTGCTCTTCTTTTGTCAAAGGTTAATGAGTTTTCTGTTGTACAAGGAGATTTGCATACTGGAGTGAGAAAACACTGTGTTTGTATATATTTGAAAAAAATCACTGAAGTATGAGGAAGTTAATCTGGACTTGCCAAATGTAGCAGCAATTTTTCTGGTTCAACTTGAATAGTGGATTTGGCTGTTTATAGACTCCATCATATGGTGATCAGGAAAATCTTGATCTGATAAGTTTGAATAGTGACTTCTGTGTGGGTCGTGTTGGGGGATTTCAACCTGCCATCGGTAAAGTGGTTGGATGAGTTGGTGCAGGGAGAGAATATGGACTTGACGGATCAACTGTTTTTGGATTGCTTTGCATCTTGTGGCTTGCATCAGTGGTTAAGGAAGCAGACTTTTCTCTTGTCCAGCAACATTGTGGATTTATTTTTTATAAGCAAGCCAGATTGTGTTGGGGATGATGTTGTTTTGTCTCCTTTCCCCAGGTGTACTCACTCGCCTGTTATTTGTGATCATTTGTTTGTGAATGTCTTGGAGCCTGATGGTGCAAGACAACAAGCTTGGAAGTATTCTTGGCACCGGGGTAACTACAGCACTATTTCCGAAGCATTGTCGAGAATTGATTGGCCTCTGGATTTTTTTTCCCCGTGTGTTTGTGAGGCATATAGTGTGTTCCTCACTATACTGAGGAGTAAGATAGACTTACATGTGACTCTTGCTGGAGACTCCCCTAGGGTACCGTGTTCCATGAGGCCTCCCCGCGGGTTGAAGGTGAGAGCATATGCGTGGGAAGAGTACAAGATTTCAAGAAGGAGGATTGGCAGAAATGATCATAATATTTTGGAATCACTAACTTTCTTTCTTGATCTCAACTGTCAGTTTCAAAATCATTGTTTGTTGAGCGATCTCAGTACAAGGAATACCTTATGCAACGGTATAGTGACTCCCAAGAGCTGTTCCATGCTTATATACAAAGGAAAAAGAAAGATTGTCTTGGGGTTGGACCACTTCGTAATCAAGGTGGACAGCTAATTTACAATCAACTGTAGATGGCTGAGCTCCTGTCATCTGCTTTCTCTGACATATATAGGGAAGGTGTTCCTCCCAGTCCTGCTCCTTTCCAGTTACTTGATGGCAAAATTAGGGAGTTTGCCATAAGGTCTCGAAATATCCATGACCTTCTGGCGGGGCTCAATGTTAGTTCAGCAATGGGCATGGATGAACTCCACTCAAAGTTGCTGAAGGAGTGCGCTGTGCAATTAACACAGCCTGTCTTTATAATCTTTAACATTTTTCTGAAAAAGTGAAATGCTCCCTGATGCATGGAAGAGTTCATTGGCAATTCCTATTTTTAAAAGTAAATCTAGATATGATCATCTCAACTATTGTCAGTTAGCCTTACTTCAGTTTCTGCAAATTGCTGGAAAAGATTATTGCTGCTGAGCTAGTGGACTATAGTCTTACCAGCTCATTTCTTCCAGACAGTTTGGATTTAGGAAGGCTAGATCAACAGAGGATCAGATGTTGCTGGTCTATTTGGATGTAGTTAAGTCTGTTGATGCTGGTTTGGTTGTAGATATGGCCATGCTTAATTTTTCAAAGGCATTTGATGTTTCAAATCCCATTTTGCTTCTGAATTTGCAGGCTCATGGAGTTTTTGAGGTTGAGTTGAGGTGAATTGGTAGTTTTCTTCATTTACGAATTATGTGTGTTGGTGTTGATAGAGTGAATAGTGAGCCCAGTGATGTTCTGAATGGGCTTATACAGGGTTCAGTCTTGGGTCCAGTCCTCTTCCTCATATAAGTTAATTTTCTGACGGATGGCCATGTATCAAAGTTTGGCCCATTTGCTGATTATTTTAAAATTTATTTGTCTTTCCAACATCATGATGTTGTTGGTGGTGTGTCTGCTTTGCAGGGAAATCTTGACAAAGTATTCCAGATTGCATCTTCATGGAATTTGTCGTTGAACCCTAGCAAGTGTGTAGTTTTACGTTTCAGAAGACGTTTTGCTGGTTGGATTGGTCCCGATGCAGAGGCTGCGTACATTCTTGGGGGGGCTAGCTTGGAGTTTGTCAAAGTTCATTGCAATTTGGTAGTTTATGTGGATGTTGGTCTTGAG
Organism: Gammarus roeselii; assembly: GCA_016164225.1. Lineage (NCBI taxonomy): Eukaryota > Metazoa > Arthropoda > Malacostraca > Amphipoda > Gammaridae > Gammarus > Gammarus roeselii. Next base: position 10,445 of record SDVV010021249.1, read on the forward strand.
TTTCATAGCCATGTCAGAGAAGTAGTGAGATGGGCTGCTGGTCTTTGTAGTGATTTGCTTAGGTCGACTGTGAATAGGAGCCCAAATTCTTTTGGTCACACTTTTTGTGGCACATGTCAGGCCCATTCTTGATTACTGCTCCTGTGTGTGGAATTTTGTTCATGTGCAGGATGTGAAGTTGCTTGAGTCTGTTTGGAGGAGGTGGACCAAACAGGTGCTTGGTCTGTCTGAGATGTCCTATCATGACAGGCTGATGGCTCTCAATTTGTTCTCAATCAAGGGCAGCCTGTCAATCCTGTCGTATGCCTTCTCCAGATCCATGAAGGCCCAAAACACATCCTTTCCTTACCATAGGTACTTCTCACAGACCTGTCCCACTGCAAAAATCTGAGCGGCACACCTTCTACCACTTCTAAAGCCACACTGTTATTCTCCCATTACGCAGTCTGTACGGTCTCTAATCCTTTTGATCAGCACTCTCCCGTACAACTTACCAACCACAAATAACAGACTGATACATTTCGAGTTGCAGCATTAATTTTCAATCTTCTTTGCCCTTATATAGAGGAACAATGCAGACACTGCACCACTCAATCGGTACCACGTCTGCCACAAAACACAAGTTTAGTAACCACCTGGCACCTGGCATTGTTGTAGTGTGGCCCATTTTTCCTTTTTCATTTTTTTTGTCAGCCTGTTTTCACAGAGACTTCTTCATGTCTCTGGACATCTATCAATATAAGTCTGCCACCTCTGCTTCCTGCTTTGTATTTTTTCTTGCATGTGTGCGTGTTGCTCATCAATTTGCTTGTTAATGTCTCAAATCCGTAAAATATTTATCCCTATTTGTTGTTCAAGTTTGCTTAATGTTTTTTTCTTTCTCTAATATTTGTTCTTGTTAAATTATTCATGCATGCATCAGTTAACGTAAAAACAGAGAAAGTTTCTGAGAATCCCCCGGCCAGTTGGTGTTGGAGAGGCCCATCTTCCTGCCCATGTTGTTGTTTTGCCTCCGCCACACTATTGCCAATGAGCTGCCCACTTCATTGTCTGCTTTTATAATTTTCACTCATGGTGAGTAATGCAAGAGCTTCCCATTTGTACTTTTACATCTTCTGTGTGAGTTCAAGTTCTATTGTGTTCTATTGTCTTGATAATTGTGAAGTGTTACGCCAATATCTGTTTTAATTAGATGCACTTCAGTTGAAATTATACTCACTTTATCTGGCAGTACCAGCAATTTTTGGGTGCATTTGTTTGAGATTTTGTATAAATTTCTACTATTTTATTGGTTCAGCAATAGCAAATAGGTCTTGTCCGGCTTGCGGTTTTTTACCCTGCTTGCGTGTTTGCATATCGTTTCACTTTGCTTACGCTTGTTGTTATTCTAGTCTGCAACTTCTGTCATGTGAGCCTGTATTGTATGGGCTGCTTCTTTTTCCAGCTTGCTCCCCAGCTCTGCTTGGTGCCAGTGCCTGGGTTCACGGCGCACCTGTATCCTGTTGGGGACTGTGAAGATCCAGGGAAAGGTAAATTGCATTGAAGTGAATGGTCTGTTGAGTGGGGGTGAAGTTTTTGTATGTGTGTTACTCATTAGTTGGGTGTTGTACTATATTTCAGTAGTTTTATATGCATTTTAAATGGTGTGTGAAGAGATGAGTGGATTGCAGGTGCTCTGCAATAATTTTTAGAGTTACCATCTTGCTGGTCTGTGGTTTCATGTTTTATCTTTTCCCTAGGGTGTAGCCTGGGAACACGGCCTGACTCTGGTCCTGCCACCTTCTAGGAATTTGTGACCAGGTGAGGGAAATTGTGCGTTGTGGGTCATGCCTAATTGGGTATGTCAGTGTATGAGGTTGATTGCCTGGCAGAGTTGTCAGCAGGTCATGCTTGGTTGATCGTTTTTGTGTGGTTGAGATTTCTTATATATATGTGGTGGGTGTCCCATATTTGTTTTAGAAAGATATTGTTTTATGAGCATTGTTATGTTTGGATGAAGTACGCATATCTCTGGTGTAAGTACTTATGTATGTACTTTGCTTGTTTTGTATGTTGTAACAGCTATTGTGTATATGCTGAGGGGATTAAGTATGCTAGTAAGGATGACTGTACTGTGTAACACCTCTGGCTGGTCTTGGTTGATTGCAGATGTAGAGCTAGATTGTGGCATCAATTGGTGTGATGGTTGGTTGGGGGGGTGCTGGATCAGAGGTTGTCCATGGCAGTGATCTGACAGGTTGCATTGTGATCAGTTTTTACCAGTGTTTGAAGATTTTTGATTTTTTCTTTTGTACCCAAGTGTGGGTTTTCCCATTAGTGATTATTATTAAATTGGGCTTTGCCTTCATGCCTGTGATGGCAGAAGCGTTAAACTTCCTGTAAGGTGCCAACATGACTGCTGTCTGTGATTATTGATTTGTCTCTGATGTTTATTGCTCATTCCCTGTTATATTGGGTCACTTAAAATTATGCTTGCCCGGAAGTTTTACATTCATGAATTTTTACTCATGATAGTGTTAATCTGTGAGTTTGTTGATAGAGGTTTGCAGTGGTTTCACTTGACTGACAGGCAAGAGTTCTAAGTGGTTTTCATTGATCCATCTAGGAATTCTTATGTTTTACAAATTCAGATTTTAATAGTGCATTTGAAATGTATCAAGTGTTTGTGTCATGAATAGTATTGTCTACAGTTATAATTGATCTATTGATGTATCACCCTATT